>JAUIMM010000993.1:1002500-1005000 GCA_031769625.1 Taudactylus pleione
TACCGAGTATAGAGTAGCCCAAAAGTCATCATCCAGAGTGTAAACATAGACCATATCTAATAGGTGATATAGAGACCCAAATGTATAAAAAATGGCTGTGATGATTAATCCATACTACCGGGTGAACACAACCTAAGGTATACTGTAACCGTCACCTAAGGCACCCTATTTGGTGATTTTTAAATGAAGGAACCTTCACCAATTGCATATCTCAATTCACAAGAAAACATTCAAGGGGTTATTCTCATTAAGCCCTCTTGGGGCTACCGTATCCAACGTGTAGATCCAAAAACTCTCTCGTTTTTTTAAAGCTGAAATTCTATCACCCCCAAGGGGTGAAGGAGGTATCCAGTCAATGAGTCGACATTTAAGACTCGCTACTTGATGTCTCTGCATCAGGAAGTGTCGTGCCACTGGTTTATCAGAATGTCCAGATGATATGGCAGAACGGATGGATGCCCTGTGATTAGCCATCCTGTCTCTGAACTTCCTTGAGGTTAGGCCGACATAATACAATCCACAGGGGCAGGTGAGGTAATAGATAACAAAATCCATCGTACAATGAAGTTTATATTTAATATTGATCTTCCTACCCGTATGGGGATGTGGGAACATCGGTCCAGTTAACATTGAAGCACAGGCAATACAGTTCCCACAAGAATAACAACCAGGTTTCTGCTTCATCAGCTCTGGTATAGATTTTACTTCTCTTGGGTATAAAGTCGGTCTCATTAGCAACTGTTTGAGGTTTGGACCTCGTCTGTAGGCCATCATTGGAGGATCATAATTCTTAAAGGGCAATGAATTATCAGAGGTCAAAATGTGCCAATGGTTCTTCAAGGATTTAGCTGTATTATAGGCACTATTGTCAAATTTTGTAGTAAATATCAGACGTTGTTTATTTTTGGACAGAGGTATATTCCCATCATTTTGTCTTTGATATATGCACCGTGCTTTGGTAAGACATTTGTTTAACTTTGCCTGACTGTAATTCCTCTCCAAGAATCGGGCAGTCATTTCCTCTAATTGTTCCTCTCTCACAATAGAATTAGAGTTTATCCGCATAACCCGTAAATATTGTGAAATGGGTAAATTGTCCTTGAGTGCCGGGGGATGATGGCTCGTGGTGAATAAAGCCATGTTCCGATCCGTATCTTTACGAAATAAGGATGTATTAATGATACCATCGATGTTAGTGATTGTCACGTCCAGAAAGTTGACAGCCCTATGATCACATGTGTAAGTAAACTTGATTGGACTCTGCAACCCATTCAACTTCAACACCATATCTTCAAACATCTTAATAGTGCCCTTCCAAATAATGAAGACATCATCTATGGAGCGACGGTAAAAAACTATCCATTGATGATAATAGGGAAAAATATACGTCTCTTCATATCTCGCCATATATAGGTTCGCATAGGCGGGTGCCAAATTTGAACCCATCGCGGTTCCTGTTGTTTGAATGTAGAAAGCCTCTTTATAATGGAAGTGATTATTGTAAAGAACCAGGGTTGCCAACTCCAATACAAATTCTAATAGTGGACTGCCAATTGAATCTCGGCTAGACATGGCTTCTCTCAAAGTATCCAAACCTCCCTTATGAGGAATCACCGTATACAGTGAACTAACGTCCATTGTTGCCAATACAGCATCTTTATTAATTGGACCTAAATTCTTCAATTGTTGTAGGAAATCTCCAGTATCATGAATATAACTTCTAGCTTCCAGAACTATAGGTTGTAAGATATTATCGATATAAATCACTAAAGGTTGCAAAAGGGAACCCTGGGCTGAGATAATCGGTCTCCCAGGCGGTCTCAACAGTGTCTTGTGAATTTTTGGAAGGGTGTATAGAATAGGACAACGTGGTTTATCAACAGTCAGAAAACCATATAAATCCTCGTCAATCCACCTATGCATCAATGCGGTATTCAATACCTGATCGATTTTAACTTTAATTTCAGGTATGGGATTGCTTCCAGTTCTTCGATATACATCAGTATTGGAGAGTTGTTGCATTATTTCGGAGTCATAGTCAGTCCAATTTTGGACAACAATGGCTCCGCCCTTATCTGCTGGCCTAATTACGATATGAGGATTATCTCTCAACGTTTGTAAAGCCCGTTTTTCATCAGGTGGTAAGTTGTCATATATGTTTTTAGAACTCATAGTGCTGATCTCCGAATTCATAAGTCGCAGATATGTCTTAATACTAGCATTCGTGGAGGGAGGATCAAATACTGAAGGTTTCTTGAAGGATTTTTGTTTGAGATAAATTTCTGAATCACTTTTAAAGAATTCTTTAAGCCTCATAGTTCTGCCAAATCGATATAGGGCAATTGATTTTTCAAAGTTGCTATTCCTACATGTTTGTACAAAAGTTAAGCCTTTTGACAAAAGATTTAACTCAGATTGACCCAGACGAATATCAGAAAGATTGAATACAACACTTAAGTCCGTCTCCTTCTGCTGCGTCTTCGTGTGTCTCCCCCTCCGC
>JAUIMM010000993.1:1010000-1013406 GCA_031769625.1 Taudactylus pleione
ATCATGAAACCTAAATACTGTGGGCCAACCTACAATAACACAATTGTACATAAATATAAGTATAGGATGCCTTTCCAAAATTCAAACAGTACAAAGTAAAATCTCTGAATAAGCTGAAGCAATATGAGCCTGAACAGACGCAATAGCAGCAGTGGTCCATATAAAAATACTGTAACAACAATAATAAACACATATGCATACATAAACAATACACACATACACAGAAATACTATATGTAAAATGAGAATGTGCATGCCCCAATATTAGATGCAAAACACAAATTCTTCTCATCCATATAGTATACAAACAAATACATCCTGCACATAATGAATGAAAAAGAAGGAAAAAAATGAAACTATATGGAAGAAAAGATAGTGCGCAAAATCCTACTTATTGAAATACACAGACATAGTGTATCTAAGAAGATGGAAAATAATCACTAAATGAGGTATACTAAACATCACCAAGGAGTTCAGGGATCTACCGAGTGCAGAACAACCCAACAGGGTTCAGAGATCTACCGAGTATAGAGTAGCCCAAAAGTCATCATCCAGAGTGTAAACATAGACCATATCTAATAGGTGATATAGAGACCCAAATGTATAAAAAATGGCTGTGATGATTAATCCATACTACCGGGTGAACACAACCTAAGGTATACTGTAACCGTCACCTAAGGCACCCTATTTGGTGATTTTTAAATGAAGGAACCTTCACCAATTGCATATCTCAATTCACAAGAAAACATTCAAGGGGTTATTCTCATTAAGCCCTCTTGGGGCTACCGTATCCAACGTGTAGATCCAAAAACTCTCTCGTTTTTTTAAAGCTGAAATTCTATCACCCCCAAGGGGTGAAGGAGGTATCCAGTCAATGAGTCGACATTTAAGACTCGCTACTTGATGTCTCTGCATCAGGAAGTGTCGTGCCACTGGTTTATCAGAATGTCCAGATGATATGGCAGAACGGATGGATGCCCTGTGATTAGCCATCCTGTCTCTGAACTTCCTTGAGGTTAGGCCGACATAATACAATCCACAGGGGCAGGTGAGGTAATAGATAACAAAATCCATCGTACAATGAAGTTTATATTTAATATTGATCTTCCTACCCGTATGGGGATGTGGGAACATCGGTCCAGTTAACATTGAAGCACAGGCAATACAGTTCCCACAAGAATAACAACCAGGTTTCTGCTTCATCAGCTCTGGTATAGATTTTACTTCTCTTGGGTATATAGTCGGTCTCATTAGCAACTGTTTGAGGTTTGGACCTCGTCTGTAGGCCATCATTGGAGGATCATATTCTTAAAGGGGCAATGAATTATCAGAGGTCAAAATGTGCCAATGGTTCTTCAAGGATTTAGCTGTATTATAGGCACTATTGTCAAATTTTGTAGTAAATATCAGACGTTGTTTATTTTTGGACAGAGGTATATTCCCATCATTTTGTCTTTGATATATGCACCGTGCTTTGGTAAGACATTTGTTTAACTTTGCCTGACTGTAATTCCTCTCCAAGAATCGGGCAGTCATTTCCTCTAATTGTTCCTCTCTCACAATAGAATTAGAGTTTATCCGCATAACCGTAATATTGTGAAATGGGTAAATTGTCCTTGAGTGCCGGGGGATGATGGCTCGTGGTGAATAAAGCCATGTTCCGATCCGTATCTTTACGAAATAAGGATGTATTAATGATACATCGATGTTAGTGATTGTCACGTCCAGAAAGTTGACAGCCCTATGATCACATGTGTAAGTAAACTTGATTGGACTCTGCAACCCATTCAACTTCAACACCATATCTTCAAACATCTTAATAGTGCCCTTCCAAATAATGAAGACATCATCTATGGAGCGACGGTAAAAAACTATCCATTGATGATAATAGGGAAAAATATACGTCTCTTCATATCTCACCATATATAGGTTCGCATAGGCGGGTGCCAAATTTGAACCCATCGCGGTTCCTGTTGTTTGAATGTAGAAAGCCTCTTTATAATGGAAGTGATTATTGTAAAGAACCAGGGTTGCCAACTCCAATACAAATTCTAATAGTGGACTGCCAATTGAATCTCGGCTAGACATGGCCTTCTCTCAAAGTATCCAACCTCCCTTATGAGGAATCACCGTATACAGTGAACTAACGTCCATTGTTGCCAATACAGCATCTTTATTAATTGGACCTAAATTCTTCAATTGTTGTAGGAAATCTCCAGTATCATGAATATAACTTCTAGCTTCCAGAACTATAGGTTGTAAGATATTATCGATATAAATCGCTAAAGGTTGCAAAAGGGAACCCTGGGCTGAGATAATCGGTCTCCCAGGCGGTCTCAACAGTGTCTTGTGAATTTTTGGAAGGGTGTATAGAATAGGACAACGTGGTTTATCAACAGTCAGAAAACCATATAAATCCTCGTCAATCCACCTATGCATCAATGCGGTATTCAATACCTGATCGATTTTAACTTTAATTTCAGGTATGGGATTGCTTCCAGTCTTCGATATACATCAGTATTGGAGAGTTGTTGCATTATTTCGGAGTCATAGTCAGTCCAATTTTGGACAACAATGGCTCCGCCCTTATCTGCTGGCCTAATTACGATATGAGGATTATCTCTCAACGTTTGTAAAGCCCGTTTTTCATCAGGTGGTAAGTTGTCATATATGTTTTTAGAACTCATAGTGCTGATCTCCGAATTCATAAGTCGCAGATATGTCTTAATACTAGCATTCGTGGAGGAGGATCAAATACTGAAGGTTTCTTGAAGGATTTTTGTTGAGATAAATTTCTGAATCACTTTTAAAGAATTCTTTAAGCCTCATAGTTCTGCCAAATCGATATAGGGCAATTGATTTTTCAAAGTTGCTATTCCTACATGTTTGTACAAAAGTTAAGCCTTTGACAAAAGATTTAACTCAGATTGACCCAGACGAATATCAGAAAGATTGAATACAACACTTAAGTCCTTCTCCTTCTGCTGCGTCTTCGTGTGTCTCCCCCTCCGCGTGTGTGGTCTACGGTTCTTCGGTCTCCCATTACTGGAAGAGTGAACTCCTGATCTGTACCAAGGTCTAAAAAATCTTTACTCACTTGGGTAGCCTCAATGGCCTTCTGTTTCTGATGTAGATAGAGAGGAAGCAGATTCCATAGTATATACAGGTGCACGCCTACGTTGTGGCCTTCTCATCTGAGTGGCTATCCTACCCGGCGCATTGTTGCCGGTTAGCCACCTATATACATTATGGTTTGATAATCTGATGTGACAGTCATTAGCTTTTTCCTTTTAAAGGATGTTAAAATCCCTTTTATAGGTATCCACTTGACTCTGTAGTCGATCCAGCCAATTAGCGCTTTTATCATCCCTCAACACAGGAAGACTTGTCAGGTTAAGTTGTTCTAT
>JAUIMM010000994.1:0-290000 GCA_031769625.1 Taudactylus pleione
GTACACACATCTCTCTCTCTCTCTCTCTCTCTCTCTCAGTACACACATCTCTCTCTCTCTCTCTCTCTCTCATCTCTCTCATCTCTCTCTCTCTCTCTCAGTACACACATCTCTCTCTCTCTCTCTCTCTCTCTCTCTCAGTACACACATCTCTCTCTCTCTCAGTACACACATCTCTCTCTCTCTCAGTACACACATCTCTCTCTCTCTCTCTCTCTCTCTCTCTCAGTACACACATCTCTCTCTCTCAGTACACACTCTCTCTCTCTCTCTCTCTCTCAGTACACACATCTCTCTCTCTCTCTCTCTCTCTCTCAGTACACACATCTCTCTCTCTCTCTCTCTCTCTCTCTCTCTCAGTACACACATCTCTCTCTCTCTCTCTCTCTCTCTCAGTACACACATCTCTCTCTCTCAGTACACACATCTCTCTCTCTCTCTCTCTCTCTCTCTCTCTCAGTACACACATCTCTCTCTCTCAGTACACACATCTCTCTCTCTCTCTCTCTCTCTCAGTACACCATCTCTCTCTCAGTACACATCTCTCTCTCTCTCTCTCTCTCTCAGTACACACATCTCTCTCTCTCAGTACACACATCTCTCTCTCTCTCTCTCTCTCTCAGTACACACATCTCCTCTCTCTCAGTACACACATCTCTCTCTCTCTCTCTCTCTCAGTACACACATCTCTCTCTCTCAGTACACACATCTCTCTCTCTCTCTCTCAGTACACACATCTCTCTCTCTCAGTACACACATCTCTCTCTCTCTCTCTCTCTCTCTCTCAGTACACACATCTCTCTCTCTCTCAGTACACACATCTCTCTCTCTCTCTCTCTCTCTCTCAGTACACACATCTCTCTCTCTCAGTACACACATCTCTCTCTCTCTCTCTCTCTCTCTCAGTACACACATCTCTCTCTCTCAGTACACACATCTCTCTCTCTCTCTCTCAGTACACACATCTCTCTCTCTCAGTACACACATCTCTCTCTCTCTCTCTCTCTCTCTCAGTACACACATCTCTCTCTCTCAGTACACACATCTCTCTCTCTCTCTCTCTCTCTCTCAGTACACACATCTCTCTCTCTCAGTACACACATCTCTCTCTCTCTCTCTCTCTCTCAGTACACACATCTCTCTCTCTCAGTACACACATCTCTCTCTCTCTCTCTCTCTCTCTCAGTACACACATCTCTCTCTCTCTCTCTCAGTACACACATCTCTCTCTCTCTCTCTCTCTCTCTCTCTCTCAGTACACACATCCTCACTCTCTCTCTCTCTCTCAGTACACACATCTCTCTCTCTCTCTCTCTCTCTCTCTCAGTACACACATCTCTCTCTCTCAGTACACACATCTCTCTCTCTCTCTCTCTCTCTCTCAGTACACACATCTCTCTCTCTCAGTACACACATCTCTCTCTCTCTCTCTCTCTCTCAGTACACACATCTCTCTCTCAGTACACACATCTCTCTCTCTCTCTCTCTCTCTCTCTCAGTACACACATCTCTCTCTCTCAGTACACACATCTCTCTCTCTCTCTCTCTCTCTCTCAGTACACACATCTCTCTCTCTCAGTACACACATCTCTCTCTCTCTCTCTCTCAGTACACACATCTCTCTCTCAGTACACTCTCTCTCTCTCTCTCAGTACACACATCTCTCTCTCTCTCTCTCTCTCTCAGTACACACATCTCTCTCTCTCTCTCTCTCTCTCTCTCTCTCAGTACACACATCTCTCTCTCTCTCAGTACACACATCTCTCTCTCTCTCAGTACACACATCTCTCTCTCTCTCTCTCTCTCTCTCTCTCTCTCTCAGTACACACATCTCTCTCTCTCTCTCTCTCTCAGTACACACATCTCTCTCTCTCTCTCTCTCTCTCTCTCTCTCTCAGTACACACATCTCTCTCTCTCTCTCTCTCAGTACACACATCTCTCTCTCTCTCTCTCTCTCTCTCAGTACACACATCTCTCTCTCTCAGTACACATCTCTCTCTCTCTCTCTCTCAGTACACACATCTCTCTCTCTCAGTACACACATCTCTCTCTCTCTCTCTCTCTCTCTCAGTACACACATCTCTCTCTCTCAGTACACACATCTCTCTCTCTCTCTCTCTCTCTCTCAGTACACACATCTCTCTCTCTCAGTACACACATCTCTCTCTCTCTCTCTCTCTCTCTCTCAGTACACACATCTCTCTCTCTCAGTACACACATCTCTCTCTCTCTCTCTCTCTCTCTCTCAGTACACACATCTCTCTCTCTCTCTCTCTCAGTACACACATCTGTCTCTCTCTCTCTCTCTCTCTCTCTCTCTCAGTACACACATCTCTCTCTCTCTCAGTACACACATCTCTCTCTCTCTCTCTCTCAGTACACACATCTCTCTCTCTCAGTACACACATCTCTCTCTCTCTCTCTCTCTCTCTCAGTACACACATCTCTCTCTCTCAGTACACACATCTCTCTCTCTCTCTCTCTCTCTCTCAGTACACACATCTCTCTCTCTCAGTACACACATCTCTCTCTCTCTCTCTCTCTCTCAGTACACACATCTCTCTCTCTCAGTACACACATCTCTCTCTCTCTCTCTCTCTCTCTCAGTACACACATCTCTCTCTCTCAGTACACACATCTCTCTCTCTCTCTCTCTCTCTCTCTCTCTCTCTCTCAGTACACACATCTCTCTCTCTCAGTACACACATCTCTCTCTCTCTCTCTCTCTCTCTCTCAGTACACACATCTCTCTCTCTCAGTACACACATCTCTCTCTCTCTCTCTCTCTCTCTCAGTACACACATCTCTCTCTCTCAGTACACACATCTCTCTCTCTCTCTCTCTCTCAGTACACACATCTCTCTCTCTCAGTACACACATCTCTCTCTCTCTCTCTCTCTCTCTCTCTCAGTACACACATCTCTCTCTCTCAGTACACACATCTCTCTCTCTCTCTCTCTCTCTCTCTCTCAGTACACACATCTCTCTCTCTCAGTACACACATCTCTCTCTCTCTCTCTCTCTCTCTCTCAGTACACACATCTCTCTCTCTCAGTACACACATCTCTCTCTCTCTCTCTCTCTCAGTACACACACTCTCCTCTCTCTCTCTCTCAGTACACACATCTCTCTCTCTCAGTACACACATCTCTCTCTCTCTCTCAGTACACACATCTCTCTCTCTCAGTACACACATCTCTCTCTCTCTCTCTCTCTCTCTCTCTCTCTCAGTACACACATCTCTCTCTCTCAGTACACACATCTCTCTCTCTCTCTCTCTCTCTCTCAGTACACACATCTCTCTCTCTCAGTACACACATCTCTCTCTCTCTCTCTCTCTCTCTCAGTACACACATCTCTCTCTCTCAGTACACACATCTCTCTCTCTCTCTCTCTCTCTCTCTCTCAGTACACACATCTCTCTCTCTCAGTACACACATCTCTCTCTCTCTCTCTCAGTACACACATCTCTCTCTCTCAGTACACACATCTCTCTCTCTCTCTCTCTCTCAGTACACACATCTCTCTCTCTCAGTACACACATCTCTCTCTCTCTCTCTCTCTCTCTCTCAGTACACACATCTCTCTCTCTCAGTACACACATCTCTCTCTCTCTCTCTCTCTCTCAGTACACACATCTCTCTCTCTCAGTACACACATCTCTCTCTCTCTCTCTCTCTCTCTCAGTACACACATCTCTCTCTCTCAGTACACACATCTGTCTCTCTCTCTCTCTCTCTCTCAGTACACACATCTCTCTCTCTCAGTACACACATCTCTCTCTCTCTCTCTCAGTACACACATCTCTCTCTCACTCTCTCTCTCTCTCAGTACACACATCTCTCTCTCTCAGTACACACATCTCTCTCTCTCTCTCTCTCTCTCTCAGTACACACATCTCTCTCTCTCAGTACACACATCTCTCTCTCTCTCTCTCTCTCTCTCTCTCAGTACACACATCTCTCTCTCTCAGTACACACATCTCTCTCTCTCTCTCTCTCTCTCTCAGTACACACATCTCTCTCTCTCAGTACACACATCTCTCTCTCTCTCTCTCTCTCATACACTCTCTCTCTCTCACACACTCTCTCTCTCTCAGTACACACATCTCTCTCTCTCTCTCTCTCTCTCTCTCAGTACACACATCTCTCTCTCTCAGTACACACATCTCTCTCTCTCTCTCTCTCTCTCAGTACACACATCTCTCTCTCTCAGTACACACATCTCTCTCTCTCTCTCTCTCTCTCTCTCTCTCAGTACACACATCTCTCTCTCTCAGTACACACATCTCTCTCTCTCTCTCTCTCAGTACACACATCTCTCTCTCTCAGTACACACATCTCTCTCTCTCTCTCTCTCTCTCTCTCAGTACACACATCTCTCTCTCTCAGTACACACATCTCTCTCTCTCTCTCTCTCTCTCAGTACACACATCTCTCTCTCTCAGTACACACATCTCTCTCTCTCTCTCTCTCTCTCTCTCAGTACACACATCTCTCTCTCTCAGTACACACATCTCTCTCTCTCTCTCTCTCTCTCTCTCTCAGTACACACATCTCTCTCTCTCAGTACACACATCTCTCTCTCTCTCTCTCAGTACACACATCTCTCTCTCTCAGTACACACATCTCTCTCTCTCTCTCTCTCTCTCTCAGTACACACATCTCTCTCTCTCAGTACACACATCTCTCTCTCTCTCTCTCTCTCTCTCAGTACACACATCTCTCTCTCTCAGTACACACATCTCTCTCTCTCTCTCTCTCTCTCTCTCTCTCTCTCAGTACACACATCTCTCTCTCTCAGTACACACATCTGTCTCTCTCTCTCTCTCTCTCTCTCTCAGTACACACATCTCTCTCTCTCAGTACACACATCTCTCTCTCTCTCTCTCTCTCTCTCTCTCTCAGTACACACATCTCTCTCTCTCAGTACACACATCTCTCTCTCTCTCTCTCAGTACACACATCTCTCTCTCTCTCTCTCTCTCTCAGTACACACATCTCTCTCTCTCAGTACACACATCTCTCTCTCTCTCTCTCTCTCTCTCTCTCTCTCAGTACACACATCTCTCTCTCTCAGTACACACATCTCTCTCTCTCTCTCTCTCTCTCTCTCTCAGTACACACATCTCTCTCTCTCAGTACACACATCTCTCTCTCTCTCTCTCTCTCTCAGTACACACATCTCTCTCTCTCAGTACACACATCTCTCTCTCTCTCTCTCTCTCTCTCTCTCAGTACACACATCTCTCTCTCTCAGTACACACATCTCTCTCTCTCTCTCTCTCTCTCTCAGTACACACATCTCTCTCTCTCAGTACACACATCTCTCTCTCTCTCTCTCTCTCTCTCTCTCAGTACACACATCTCTCTCTCTCTCAGTACACACATCTCTCTCTCTCTCTCTCTCTCTCAGTACACACATCTCTCTCTCTCAGTACACACATCTCTCTCTCTCTCTCTCTCTCTCTCTCTCAGTACACACATCTCTCTCTCTCAGTACACACATCTCTCCTCTCTCTCTCTCTCTCTCTCTCTCAGTACACACATCTCTCTCTCTCAGTACACACATCTGTCTCTCTCTCTCTCTCTCTCTCTCAGTACACACATCTCTCTCTCTCAGTACACACATCTCTCTCTCTCTCTCTCTCTCTCTCAGTACACACATCTCTCTCTCTCAGTACACACATCTCTCTCTCTCTCTCTCTCTCTCTCAGTACACACATCTCTCTCTCTCTCTCTCTCTCTCTCAGTACACACATCTCTCTCTCTCAGTACACACATCTCTCTCTCTCTCTCTCTCTCAGTACACACATCTCTCTCTCTCAGTACACACATCTCTCTCTCTCTCTCTCTCTCTCTCAGTACACACATCTCTCTCTCTCAGTACACACATCTCTCTCTCTCTCTCTCTCTCTCTCTCAGTACACACATCTCTCTCTCTCAGTACACACATCTCTCTCTCTCTCTCTCTCTCTCTCTCTCAGTACACACATCTCTCTCTCTCTCTCTCTCTCTCAGTACACACATCTCTCTCTCTCTCAGTACACACATCTCTCTCTCTCTCTCTCTCTCTCAGTACACACATCTCTCTCTCTCAGTACACACATCTCTCTCTCTCTCTCTCTCTCTCTCTCAGTACACACATCTCTCTCTCTCAGTACACACATCTCTCTCTCTCTCTCTCTCTCTCTCTCTCTCTCTCTCAGTACACACATCTCTCTCTCTCAGTACACACATCTCTCTCTCTCTCTCTCTCTCTCTCTCAGTACACACATCTCTCTCTCTCAGTACACACATCTCTCTCTCTCTCTCTCTCTCTCTCAGTACACACATCTCTCTCTCTCAGTACACACATCTCTCTCTCTCTCTCTCTCTCTCTCAGTACACACATCTCTCTCTCTCTCTCTCTCTCTCTCTCAGTACACACATCTCTCTCTCTCAGTACACACATCTCTCTCTCTCTCTCTCTCTCTCTCTCTCTCAGTACACACATCTCTCTCTCTCAGTACACACATCTCTCTCTCTCTCTCTCTCTCTCTCTCAGTACACACATCTCTCTCTCTCAGTACACACATCTCTCTCTCTCTCTCTCTCTCTCTCTCAGTACACACATCTCTCTCTCTCAGTACACACATCTCTCTCTCTCTCTCTCTCTCTCTCAGTACACACATCTCTCTCTCTCAGTACACACATCTCTCTCTCTCTCTCTCTCTCTCTCTCTCTCAGTACACACATCTCTCTCTCTCAGTACACACATCTCTCTCTCTCTCTCTCTCTCTCAGTACACACATCTCTCTCTCTCAGTACACACATCTCTCTCTCTCTCTCTCTCTCTCTCAGTACACACATCTCTCTCTCTCAGTACACACATCTCTCTCTCTCTCTCTCTCTCTCTCTCAGTACACACATCTCTCTCTCTCAGTACACACATCTCTCTCTCTCTCTCTCTCTCTCTCTCAGTACACACATCTCTCTCTCTCAGTACACACATCTGTCTCTCTCCTCTCTCTCTCTCTCTCTCTCTCAGTACACACATCTCTCTCTCTCAGTACACACATCTCTCTCTCTCTCTCTCTCTCTCTCTCAGTACACACATCTCTCTCTCTCAGTACACACATCTCTCTCTCTCTCTCTCTCTCTCTCAGTACACACATCTCTCTCTCTCAGTACACACATCTCTCTCTCTCTCTCTCTCTCTCTCTCTCTCTCTCAGTACACACATCTCTCTCTCTCAGTACACACATCTCTCTCTCTCTCTCTCTCTCTCTCTCAGTACACACATCTCTCTCTCTCAGTACACACATCTCTCTCTCTCTCTCTCAGTACACACATCTCTCTCTCTCTCTCTCTCTCAGTACACACATCTCTCTCTCTCTCTCTCTCTCTCTCAGTACACACATCTCTCTCTCTCAGTACACACATCTCTCTCTCTCTCTCTCTCAGTACACACATCTCTCTCTCTCAGTACACACATCTCTCTCTCTCTCTCTCTCTCTCTCTCAGTACACACATCTCTCTCTCTCAGTACACACATCTCTCTCTCTCTCAGTACACACATCTCTCTCTCAGTACACACATCTCTCTCTCTCTCTCTCTCTCTCAGTACACACATCTCTCTCTCTCAGTACACACATCTCTCTCTCTCTCTCTCTCTCTCAGTACACACATCTCTCTCTCTCAGTACACACATCTCTCTCTCTCTCTCTCTCTCTCTCAGTACACACATCTCTCTCTCTCAGTACACACATCTCTCTCTCTCTCTCTCTCTCTCTCTCAGTACACACATCTCTCTCTCTCTCTCTCAGTACACACATCTCTCTCTCTCAGTACACACATCTCTCTCTCTCTCTCTCTCTCAGTACACACATCTCTCTCTCTCAGTACACACATCTCTCTCTCTCTCTCTCTCTCTCTCTCAGTACACACATCTCTCTCTCTCAGTACACACATCTCTCTCTCTCTCTCTCTCTCTCTCTCTCTCAGTACACACATCTCTCTCTCTCAGTACACACATCTGTCTCTCTCTCTCTCTCTCTCAGTACACACATCTCTCTCTCTCAGTACACACATCTCTCTCTCTCTCTCTCTCTCTCTCTCTCTCTCAGTACACACATCTCTCTCTCTCAGTACACACATCTCTCTCTCTCTCTCTCTCTCAGTACACACATCTCTCTCTCTCTCTCTCTCTCTCTCTCTCTCTCAGTACACACATCTCTCTCTCTCAGTACACACATCTCTCTCTCTCTCTCTCTCTCTCTCTCTCAGTACACACATCTCTCTCTCTCAGTACACACATCTCTCTCTCTCTCTCTCTCTCTCTCTCAGTACACACATCTCTCTCTCTCAGTACACACATCTCTCTCTCTCTCTCTCTCTCTCAGTACACACATCTCTCTCTCTCAGTACACACATCTCTCTCTCTCTCTCTCTCTCTCAGTACACACATCTCTCTCTCTCAGTACACACATCTGTCTCTCTCTCTCTCTCTCAGTACACACATCTCTCTCTCTCAGTACACACATCTCTCTCTCTCTCTCTCTCTCTCTCAGTACACACATCTCTCTCTCTCAGTACACACATCTCTCTCTCTCTCTCTCTCTCAGTACACACATCTCTCTCTCTCAGTACACACATCTCTCTCTCTCTCTCTCTCTCTCTCTCTCAGTACACACATCTCTCTCTCTCAGTACACACATCTCTCTCTCTCTCTCTCTCTCTCTCAGTACACACATCTCTCTCTCTCAGTACACACATCTGTCTCTCTCTCTCTCTCTCTCTCTCTCAGTACACACATCTCTCTCTCTCAGTACACACATCTCTCTCTCTCTCTCTCTCTCTCTCAGTACACACATCTCTCTCTCTCAGTACACACATCTCTCTCTCTCTCTCTCTCTCAGTACACACATCTCTCTCTCTCTCTCTCTCTCTCAGTACACACATCTCTCTCTCTCAGTACACACATCTCTCTCTCTCTCTCTCTCTCTCTCAGTACACACATCTCTCTCTCTCAGTACACACATCTGTCTCTCTCTCTCTCTCTCTCTCTCAGTACACACATCTCTCTCTCTCTCTCTCTCTCTCTCAGTACACACATCTCTCTCTCTCAGTACACACATCTCTCTCTCTCTCTCTCTCTCTCTCTCAGTACACACATCTCTCTCTCTCTCTCTCTCTCTCAGTACACACATCTCTCTCTCTCTCTCTCTCTCTCAGTACACACATCTCTCTCTCTCTCTCTCTCTCAGTACACACATCTCTCTCTCTCAGTACACACATCTCTCTCTCTCTCTCTCTCTCTCTCAGTACACACATCTCTCTCTCTCAGTACACACATCTCTCTCTCTCTCTCTCTCTCTCTCTCTCTCTCAGTACACACATCTCTCTCTCTCAGTACACACATCTGTCTCTCTCTCTCTCTCTCTCTCTCAGTACACACATCTCTCTCTCTCAGTACACACATCTCTCTCTCTCTCTCTCTCTCTCTCAGTACACACATCTCTCTCTCTCAGTACACACATCTCTCTCTCTCTCTCTCTCTCAGTACACACATCTCTCTCTCTCTCTCTCTCTCTCTCTCAGTACACACATCTCTCTCTCTCAGTACACACATCTCTCTCTCTCTCTCTCTCTCTCTCTCTCTCAGTACACACATCTCTCTCTCTCAGTACACACATCTCTCTCTCTCTCTCTCTCTCTCTCTCTCTCTCTCTCTCTCAGTACACACATCTCTCTCTCTCAGTACACACATCTCTCTCTCTCTCTCTCTCTCTCAGTACACACATCTCTCTCTCTCAGTACACACATCTCTCTCTCTCTCTCTCTCTCAGTACACACATCTCTCTCTCTCAGTACACACATCTGTCTCTCTCTCTCTCTCTCTCTCTCTCTCTCAGTACACACATCTCTCTCTCTCAGTACACACATCTCTCTCTCTCTCTCTCTCTCTCTCAGTACACACATCTCTCTCTCTCAGTACACACATCTCTCTCTCTCTCTCTCTCTCTCTCAGTACACACATCTCTCTCTCTCAGTACACACATCTCTCTCTCTCTCTCTCTCTCTCTCTCTCTCTCTCTCTCTCTCAGTACACACATCTCTCTCTCTCAGTACACACATCTCTCTCTCTCTCTCTCTCTCTCTCTCTCTCTCTCTCTCTCTCTCTCAGTACACACATCTCTCTCTCTCAGTACACACATCTGTCTCTCTCTCTCTCTCTCTCTCTCAGTACACACATCTCTCTCTCTCAGTACACACATCTCTCTCTCTCTCTCTCTCTCTCTCAGTACACACATCTCTCTCTCTCAGTACACACATCTCTCTCTCTCTCTCTCTCTCTCTCTCTCAGTACACACATCTCTCTCTCTCTCTCTCTCTCCATGGTGACAGCTGACGGCGCCCGGAGGCGTGGCTGAGGACAGACATGGGGCGTGACCCTGGTGACGCTGGGGGCGGGGCTGTGACGTTACCGGGGCCGTGCTGCTGCTGCTGCTGCTGGATGCGGCTCCGGTCCCGGGCTCTCAGCCCTCAGTCAGCGCTCAGCACCGGCCATGGGGAAGCTGCAGCTGTTCGAGATCAACCTGCGGGAGAGCCGGGTCATCTACAGCCCGGGGGAGGCGCTGTGCGGCACGGTCACCATCCGGAACACCGCTGCCCTGCCCTACAAAGGTGAGACCCCGGGAGCCCGCGTACCTGGCCCCATCCCTGCCAGGGGCGCCTCTCCCTCTGCCCCATCCCTGCCAGGGGCGCCTCTCCCTCTGCCCCATCCCTGCCAGGGGCGCCTCTCCCTCTGCCCCATCCCTGCCAGGGGCGCCTCTCCCTCTGCCCCATCCCTGCCAGGGGCGCCTCTCCCTCTGCCCCATCCCTGCCAGGGGCGCCTCTCCCTCTGCCCCATCCCTGCCAGGGGCGCCTCTCCCTCTGCCCCATCCCTGCCAGGGGCGCCTCTCCCTCTGCCCCATCCCTGCCAGGGGCGCCTCTCCCTCTGCCCCATCCCTGCCAGGGGCGCCTCTCCCTCTGCCCCATCCCTGCCAGGGGCGCCTCTCCCTCTGCCCCATCCCTGCCAGGGGCGCCTCTCCCTCTGCCCCATCCCTGCCAGGGGCGCCTCTCCCTCCGCTTACACCCAATTCCCCTCTCCCCCAGCACTGTATATGGGACATGCTGAGAGTTGTAGTTCCACAGCAGCAACAACACTTACTGCACATACCTGTATCATGGCTGTCACCTGGGGGTGCTCCCTAGATGGGGGAGGGTCCCACAGCGCCCCCTGCACTGAGTCCCCTTTAATTCCCCCCACCCCCTGTGAGCAGCTCTGACCTCCCCCCTCCTCTCCTGCTAATCCAGATTACAGCCTCTCCTGTATGCTCTCACATTCCATGTAATAAGTCACAATCCCCCCCCCCCCCCCCCCTCATATACAGCTCAGGTTACAGCATGTCCCCCCCTCATATACAGCTCAGGTTACAGCATGTACCCCCCCCCATATACAGCTCAGGTTACAGCATGTCCCCCCTCATATACAGCTCAGGTTACAGCATGTCCCCCCTCATATACAGCTCAGGTTACAGCATGTACCCCCCCCCATATACAGCTCAGGTTACAGCATGTACCCCCCCCATATACAGCTCAGGTTACAGCATGTACCCCCCCCATATACAGCTCAGGTTACAGCATGTACCCCCCCCATATACAGCTCAGGTTACAGCATGTACCCCCCCCCATATACAGCTCAGGTTACAGCTTGTCTCCCCCCCTACCCCCCCCCCTCCTCTGTGCCAGCCAAGCAGGAACTCCCCTGCCCACCAGCGCCTGTGGGATGTGACCCCCGGAATCCCCACACCTGGGGGGTAATGGCCTTGGTGCCGCCGTCTGTGGGATCTGGTTACAGCCTGAGCTCGCCAGGTGCTGCTGACTTGTGCTGTGGTTACAGGAATCGGGGAGAATCCTCCTCCTATTGTATCATTACTGAGAAGATTATTTGGAGACCTCTTTAAATCACACAAGTCCTATGTTTGAGTAGAGTGCAAGCTCTGTGGCTCGCAGAGTACAGTACAGGGAGCCATGATGTTGGTACAGGCTGCGCTAGTCCTTATTTTGTATTTATATAACTGGACATTGCGAGTAGCCGCTGAGCTTGTGATGTACATTACAGTGTCCGTGACACTACAACCCCCATCAGCATCATATGCAGTTTATATGGAATTCTCACTGTCTCCGTGACACTACAACTCCCATCAGCCTCATGTGTAGTTTATATGGTAGTGTCACAGAGACAGTGAGAATACAACTCCCATCAGCCTCATGTGTAGTTTATATGGTATTCTCACTGTCTCCGTGACACTACAACTCCCATCAGCCTCATGTGTAGTTTATATGGTATTCTCACTGTCTCCGTGACACTACAACTCCCATCAGCCTCACGTGTAGTTTATAGGGAAAACTGTCTCCGTGACACAACTATACCTCCCATCAGCCTCGTGGAGCTTATAATGCGTTGTCACGGTCTTCCTGACACAATAGGGAATGATTACTGTATCCCTGACACTACAACTCCCATCATTCTACTCTCTGTATTTCATATCAGGAATTGGACAAAAGTGAATTTAGTATTTGGTACCAGTGATTTGCTGTAAGGCGACAATATAGTTAATATTATGAACCTCTATATAGAGGAACATACGTTACATTGCTCTACAGAGGACGGAAGGAACCCTTGTACACCCTCACCCTTATTTACATGACCTCATCGTTACTGTAATAAATCTTGTCTTCTATGTCGGCCGAGGCGATAGGACTTGTTTTATTGTGGGACTTGTTCATTAGTTTCCATATATTGTGTAACTGTTATCTCTGGTTATTCCATCCATGCCGGATGGGGGAGTGCGCCCATGTGATGGCGGTGAGACTGGTCCTCACGTTTGTTTATATAGTACCCGCTAAAACGACCTTTTTTGGAATGAAGTCTGAGTAAGAGCAGACAACCTTACTTACCTGCGCACCCTCAGCCGCCATACGGACAACTGCCACATCGGGAGATTCTCCCTCTTCTTATTTGTTTTTGGCAACAGCTGGTAACGTTGTCAAGGCCCCTCCCAGCTACATTTTGAGTTAGAGAATGAAGCGCAGGGGGTGGAGCTTTGACAACTACAATGGAGATTGATAGTTTGGCGCTAGAGGGAGGAGCTGCTGTTTGGGTGGTTACCGGCATCGGGGGGGGGCGCGGGCCTTATTTATATCTCATAATAACTACACTTTAAACTACATTTTGAATTTTTATTTCCGAGCAGTCGGGGGACGGTCTAATTTGAAGGGGGGGATAATCTGGGCGCCACAGTTGTAGTTTAGCTTGTTATATAAGATCCCCATATGTTATCGCTTTCCATCAACTTGCACCCCTGTTCTGCAGCACGGAAGCCGTCGCTGTCTCTCAGACCCTAATGGGTTACTACTTTTCAATCCCTATTTCCAAAAGTACAGGGCTGGGCATCATGGTCTATCAGTGCCTACTTCCCTATAGAGTGTAAGCCTGCGAGCACAGAGCGGGGCCCTCTCTCTCGGTCTGTTCTCACCCAGTCGCGTTTTTTTCCCGTTTTTGTAGAGCGCAGCAGAATACACTGGTGCTATATGTGTGATATTTAATAACCAGAATGAGCGCGGTCACCGGTGATGGCAGGTAAACGGCTAATAGCGGACACTTGTGTGACTCTAGTTAGGATCTTTTAAGACGTTCTGGAAGATCGATGGCCATGAAAACCCCTTTTTAGACTCCTTTGCCTTGTTCAGTAAGGATACTGGCCTAGTGCTGGCCGGCAGAGCCACAGTCCCCTCCCCAGCGGAGCTTACAATCTAATTTAGCTAGCACAGGCATGCAGCAGGGTCGGTTTCTCATTATTGGACTTGTATGTCGCTGGACCATGCGTGGAATGGAGGAAATCCGCTGAAACGCAGGGAGAACATACAACACTCATACAGACAGCAGCCTGGGTCACATAGACGCCTAACGTCACATAGACGGAGGCCTCTGAAGTCACTGAAACGCCTTGTACACTACAGGCAGAGATCTTCTGCTTTTGCTGCCACTTTGTCCCCGGAACAAAGCGATTTCCTCATCCCTGTACTTCTCAGAATGATTGTTTATATGTCAGCAGCTTAAACCTTCTCCCAGCAGCCCCCTCTGCCCAGTATTAATGTTTTATCGCATATGAGGCCGGAAATTGAGGTTATGTCACCGTCTATCACAGAGATGAGGCTCCGCTTAGTTTCTCGTCATGTAAGGAAGATCATTTCATGGCTATTTCTGTAGCTTATAGTTTAGAGGAACATTTAGGGCAGGTGGGTGTCTGACATGTGGGCATTGCCGTCCCAATTATTTATTAATAAAGTCTGGGTTGGCAACATGTGGACGGAATGTTTTGTGTATATAATTTATATTCTCTACATAAAGCCTATATAATCTATATAGGATTTATAGCAGATCAGGGACAGCCAGAAAACAACACCATTTATTGGGGCACAGGTCCCAGTACTCACCTGCTGAGAGTTGTAGTTCCCCTAGAGTACTTGGAATTGTGGCGTTAATATGGTAGCTGGCAGCACAGCAGGTGTATATAGCAAACTTTGTGCTATTGCATCTTGTATGTATGATATATATGCAGTAATGTAACGCTCTTTGCAGGAGCGTATAGAGGAACGACATGCATGCGTGATTTACTTTTACTGAACATGCGGCAACAGGCAACTGATACCAGAGAGAGGAAACACGATCTCTGCCAAACCACCACTCCCAGTGTGGACTTTGAGCCATTACGTCAGGCATGCAAGGTGGTTAGTAAATAAAGGGGGTTAGTCTCACACATGTGATTCTCTGAACCCACTGGGGTCTAGCACCTGCGTGATCAATAAATTAGGAGTTCTCAAAGTATCTGCTTGAGAAGGAACCTCGGCCCTCTCTTGTGTGTTGAGAGAACTGATTGGACGCAGTGGTAACCATCCAATCGGTGCTCTTGATACAAGGGGTGTCACCGTGTTCCGCCAGTAGCAGGATTGACGGCTACACAGGTGCCAGTGGGGTGTCCGAGGAGCGGCCGGGCCACACACCCTTCTGTTAGTTGGGTTCAGGGGGATTATACTGTGTAATAAGGGTCGGGGCGGAATTGCTATTGAGTGTAATGGCAGCGTTGCAGTGGTGGTTTGCCGCATCGCATATCGCTGGCTGCGTTGACGTCTGTCACTTTATTTGAATGTCTGGCTCACGCTTGGTTTTGCATCGTTCTAAAAACAAACTGATAGGCGGCTTCGATGTTATAGTGTGCGCCTGTAACTTAGGGAATTCAGGACCTCATTCAGAGTCTCGGTAGCGCTGTGCGCTCGCAAGCGGAGTGATGGTTTGCATGCGCACGCTTCGTTCTGCGCGTGCGCGAACTACTCTGTGTGATCGCAGGCCGCTCGCTCGTCCAGCAAAGACAGCCCAGTGAAATGAGTGACAGGAGAGGCCGTTTGTGGGTGGTAACAGGGGCAGGACACTAATAACGGGGGGAGTGCAGGTGCGAACGCAGGCGTGCCTGAGTGTTCCAACGCCATTTTAGAGGCGTGCATAATTAACACGCAGCGTCATAGTACACGTCACCTGCCTGTTTTTTACACTGAAGTCCTCGCAGTGCTTGCGGCAGGGTAAGGCAACCACAAGCGCTGCGATCGCTTCCGACTGTCCTCGATGTACCAATGTTTTAATACATTTCCTGGAGCTGACGTGTGCTGCTGAGCGGCGCTGCCTGTGCGATTCGGCGTACGCTGGCCGCTTGCTAAGACATGGTGGGCGTGCTTGTGCCTTGGCGAGCGATCGCTTCCCGTGGCGTCACTTTGACAAATTTGCATACGCCGGGGGCGAGATAGCGAGAGACTCTGAATGAGGTCCTCAGACCGTTAGCTCTGAGGGGCAAAGTGATGGGGAAAAAAAGTGCTGAATTATATGTTTGTTATAAAAATAAGGAATAATAATACATAAATATATAAATGCTGCACTTATTACATTATTCTTCTAAATGAGAGAAGTTTTATAAATAAATAGTTGGAAGTCCAGTTGCATCTTATCTATGACGCAGTTGGGTCTGACTATCCAGGTAGTGACGGTAATATCTGCGCAGTGTATACGATGGCGTGCAGGTACCACCTGTTGTGTAAGTCCGCAGCTGCCTTTGGGTGTAAGTACTGTAGCTTTACCTCTAAGTCTGTACCCTCCCCACACTTCTCCTGCCTCGGTACAGCACACCGGGTGATCACCGGGGATGTGGTAGACGTGGGGTTAAATAGCGCTGTTTGTGTGCTGGGAGAGGTGATCTGGAGACCTTGTAATGGGAGAAGTGCAGTTCTGAGGGGGAGGGGGGCCGCTGTGAGTCAGATTCTGGGACTAGGCCCAGATCTCTCCCTTTGTTTACAGCCGGAGTGAGCAGCACTGGAAACAGGCGATCCTTCTGTGTGTAATCCTACCATGGGATAATCCCGGGGTGACTGGACATTCTGGGGGGGGGGGGGGGGGGCTACGGATGGGCTATAGCCTCACTTGTTGCTCTATACATGACCATGATATATGTGGTAGAACTACTCGGCAATTCTTATCATTTACTTGTATAGCACCACCGTATATTGCAGCGGTGTCCTGGCTATTTGCCCCAGTACAACTTCTAACCACCAGGTGGAGCTGTAGACATTCTTGCATTGTGCAATATGTAGAGTGTTGTAGATTAAAATCCTACACCTGCGTATCAGGGAGGGGTGGAGGCAGTGCAGACTCCTGGGCAAAGCAATGCACTGGGGCCCCTATTAAACAATCCTCTGCCGGGACGGTATGCTATCGGTGGAGGCTGTGCCGAGGGGGGGGGGGTCATGGCTATCGGCAGAAAAACAGAAGTCATTTACAGGAAAAAACACAAGTCACAATCTGAACATGTACAGTACAACATTAATCCTATGCAGTGCCCCCAGTAGTGGTCCCCCTATGCAGTGCCCCCAGTAGTGGTCCCCCCCAATGCAGTGCCCCCAGTAGCACCCCCCTATGCTCTGCGAGTCCCCGTGACCTCTTACACACACACTTACCTGATCCCCGCTCCTGCCGACAACCGCATCTGTCCACTCCTCCGGGCCCGCTCTGCACTATGGGCTGGGAGAGACATTACGACGTTTCACTGTGGTCTGCCCTACACTTGGGGCTCAGGGGACACTAGCGGGGGTGGAATGCACCGCCCTCAGCCGGTACCCGCCTCTGCCTCCTCCCCATGCAGGACTATCAGCGGTGCCAGTTTTGCGATGGGGGGGTAGGGGTGCTATCGGCCACAGGCCCTTGGAATCCTGGGGCCCTTGGGCAACTGCCCATTTAGCCTATAGGTAGAGACGGGCCTGGTTGGAGGACAGAAAGTATAGTATAAAACAGGATTTATTTAGTCAAATATACCAGCTAGGAATATGTTTTTTAAAGCCAGTGAATAGGTGCATCCATTGGCCTCATCGTAAGTCCCGAGTAGTCCTTTTCAGCTCCTGGATTGGGATTGGAAATATATTATGTGTAAATTGTACATATCAAAACGATATCTGATCATTGTCTGAACGTCCCGTGTGTACGGGCCATTTGATATGGAAGCTATAAAAGGTTAGGTGGGCGGTTCTGGAATCTGATAAGCTTGTCTGAAGAGGTGAGTTTTCAGAGAACGCTTGAGTGTTTGGAGACTAGTGGAAAGTCTTATTGTGCGTGGGAGGGCAGGTTGGGTGCAGCCCGGAAAAAAGTCCTGTAACCGTGCATGGGAACAAGTAATACGCGGGGATGAGAGACACAGACCTTGTGCAGAACGGAGATGTCGGGTTGGAAGATATTGTGAGATAAGTGAAGAGATGTATGTTGGTGTGGTTTGGTTAATAGCTTTATGTGTGAGTGTAAGTATATTTTATATTGAATACGGTAGAAGACCGGCCGCATTAGAGGGACTGACAGAGCGGATCAGAATGACACTGAACGTTTGGTGAGCGAGATCAGCCTCGCAGCTGCATTCAGGATTGTAATGGCGATAGCCTGTTTTTGGGAAGACCAGTAAGGAGACTATTGCAGTAGTCAATGCGGTAAATAATAAGTGCATGGATTACAGTGTTTGCAGTGTCTTGCGTAAGATATGGTTGAATTTTGGATATATTTTTTAGATGTATGTAACATGATTTAGAGACAGATTGAATGTGGGGAACAAAGGACAGTTCAGAGTCAAGGATGACACCAAGGCAACGAGCTTGTGGGGTTGATTGTTGAGTTGTCAACAGTGATAGAGAGATCAGGTTGGTAACTGTTATTGGCTGGTGGAGATATAATTAATTCTGTTTTAGAAATATTAAGTTTCAGGTGGCGAGATGACATCCAAGATGAAATGGCAGAAATACATTCAGTGACACGGACCAATACAGATGGTGATAAATCTGGAGAGGATAGGTAGATTTGAGTATCATCCGCATACAGATGGTACTGAAATCCAAAAGAGCGGATTAGTTTGCCAAGAGAGGTGGTATAGATTGAGAATAACAGAGGACCTAAGACAGAGCCTTGTGGTCTCCAACTGATAGAGGTAACGAAGAGGAGGCAGAGCCAGAAAAACGAACAGTAAAAGAGCGATCAGATAGGTAGGAAGAGAACCAAGAAAGAGCTGTGTCCTTAGGACCTAGGGATTGTAATGTTTGTATGAGAACAGAGTGGTCAACAGTGTCACATACAGCAGAGAGATCTAGAAGAATTAGGAGTGAGTAATGGCCTTTAGCCTCGGCAGTGACCAGATCATTTACTACCTTAGTCAGTGCTGTCTCTGTGGAGTGTTGGGAACGAAAGCCAGACTGAAGTGGGTCCAATAAGTTGCGGGTGTTAAAGTGTGTGAGGTGAGTGTAGGCAAGTCTCTCCAGTAGCTTGGAGGGGCATGGGAGCTGGGCGATAGACAGTAATTTGAGAGAGTTAGGGTAAGAATTTAGTTTTTTCAAAATGGGAGTGATCACTGCATGCTTGTACAGTGATGGAAATATACCAGTAGATAGAGAGAGATTACAGATTTTAGTTAAGTGTGGAATGAGCACAGGAGACAGAGCTTTACTGATTTCTGAGGGTATAGGATCCGGAGGAGAGGTAGTAGAGTAGGAGGGTGAGAAGAGTGTAGATACTTCATCTTCATTAGTGGGGTCAAATGATGAGAACATGTCACTGGGTTCAGGTATGGAATTGAGCAGGTCCCTGGCTGACGAAGTGCGTACCATTTCATTTCGGATATCAACAATCTATTCCTTGAAATAGGAAGCAAGCTCTTGTGCACAGATTGTAGCAGGTGGGTTGGGTGATGGTGGGGTAAGAAGTGATTTAAATGTATTAAAAAGTCGCTTGGGCAGAGATGACAGATTGGAAATATGTCTGTTTGGCATTATACAGTGCATTACGATAAGTGTTAGATCGTCTTGTATGTGAGGAAGTCACTTGGAGTATGAGATTTACACCACTGACGTTCTACTTTACATAAGCGTTTTTGTAGGTGTCTTGTCAATTTGGAATGCCACGGTTGACGTCTAAGTCTACGTGGTGTGTGATGGGTATCTGGAGCTACTTCATCAAGGATAGAATGAAAGA
The DNA here is from genome assembly GCA_031769625.1 of Taudactylus pleione. NCBI lineage: Eukaryota > Metazoa > Chordata > Amphibia > Anura > Myobatrachidae > Taudactylus > Taudactylus pleione. Next base: position 19,631 of record JAUIMM010000994.1, read on the forward strand.
TGGAGTAACTTGTCCCCTGTGTACTCGTGTAGCAGTGTACGCGCTTTTTATGCTTCCTTTCCTACGCTGTACATGCTTTAGCGCCCAAAACCGCTGTCTTGTGTACAAACAGCGCGTAAGCTGGCGTAGTGGTGCAATGATGGGCACCTACTAGACGGGCGCTCACGTGTTACCGCTGAAATGGGTTCTCCTCCACAACTTGGCTTCTGCAATCTTTTCCGTTATGTACATAAATGGAAACTTTTTAATACGTTAATCTGGGTACACAGTATATGATCCGTTATACGCTATATCATCCATCGCCGATCGGAACGATGTATCGTATGGATTGTGCAGTATGTACGCCTGATCCGTACGGCAGCCGTTCATTACATTCTCATTTTCTGTTCTACACGACAGATGGGACGATGCAATGAATGATGCGATACATTCTGCCATTGTACAAGTGTACGACGTGCGCAATGTGTCGTTCCGTCGCTGGGTACACACGTCGTATAGTGTGTACATGGGCCTGGGTAAGCAAGCGGTACCCTTTGGGGGTATTCGGGCAGAGCAGACTCCGTCAGATTAAGGCAAGGACTTTCAACTGGAATATTTATGGGGAATCGGTATGTTATACCGACAGGTGGGATTCAGGCGGTGAGAATCCCAATGCCAGGATCCTGACAGGGTTAACATACCGACACTTGGTGGCCAGTATGCTAACCCTCCCCCTCTCCCTCCCCTAACCCTCCCTCCCTGGTGCCTGAACCTTACTTCCCCCTCCTTAGTGCCTAAAACTAACTTCCCCGCACTGTAAACCTAACACTCTCCCCCCACCCCGCTATTTACCTTCGGCACCCCGACGGTTGGGATGTCGGCGTCGGGATTCTGACCGGCGTCTGTATTCTGGCGCTGATAAAGTAAGTGCTGGCATCCAGACTGCCGGGATGCCGAACGAATACCATTTATGGTAAATATTTGCCAAGCACCCGCTATTAAGGCCAAAATGAAATGGAGGCACCTCGGAAAGGCTCGGGTCTCTATTAGTCTGAATATAAGGTTTGGGATAAATGTAACAGCGGATAGTACGGCTTGGAGAATATGTAACACATTGCCCATCGCTGATCTGACAGATAACGCTTAGTACAATGCATGTAAGTGGGGCCAAATAATACAAAAACATGACGCCCACTTGCTGGTTATATTCTTTTTGTTCCTCTTTCATTTTTTCCCTCTTTAATCACCTCCTGTGAACAGTCGGAGCCCATCCTATATCCTACGGTGAGAGCAGCCACAGCGCACGCAGACTGTTTCCCGGCCTTTTTTTTCTTCCCGACTTCATTCAGTACACGGTATTTTTTCATAATTTAAAATAACTTAATGCGTCTGATAGGCCTTTAAAACCCATCATTTTATTCCTTCCTACATCTCGCGATAGGGATAGGATACGCATTGCAAGCAAATCCCTACAACATCAGGATATAGATATATATGTGTGGTTCATTCTAGCACCCTGCACCTATCACAGCCCGGGCAGTTCCTCTTTTCCGCCTGTGGCGCTGCGCTCTGGTGCTTCTAGCACACTCAGCTGATGCAACAAACTGCCAGCTACAGAGCAGAGAGCGCCACCCCAGGCAGGAAAGAGGAAGTGCGCGGGCTGTGACAAGTGCAGGGTGCTAGAATGATCACCACGTACCCTTACATATAAGGAAGATACTGGTAACTTATTTTAGCTGAGTTTAGGGCAGAGCTCTTCTATGTTTATCGCATAATCCATGCAGATGATACTTGTGTACCGGTGTAAATGGAAGGTAATTTTTATTTCCATTAAATCCCATTATGGTATCTTTCATCTTTCCCTTGTGATGGTGACCGGCGCTGCCTCTCTGTATTTACGGGTTCCCTGCGATTTTACATCTGGGATTAGTCACTGGTGAACGTTGTACATACTAAACACAGGGAGAGCGGGAAATCTCCTGCTGGTTTGTGAAGCGGCGACAACGAGTGTAAGCTCCTGTTCCCCGGTATTAGTCTCCCAATGTGGGGCGTCGTACTACCCTGTGCTCTCCTGGTGCCAGGCGTGCACCCTGCAATATGCCGTACTAGTGATTTGCCAATCCCGTTTATATGAAATAGCAGAAATGGAGAGAGTAACGGAGTTGTGTCTCTGGTTGTCGACAAGATGGTATTTTTCCTGGTGATGACACAAACGGGGCTAATTCCACTCAAAACTTTCAAAAGGGAACGAAACGTCAAATGTTCATGAGCTTTAGCCAGGGCCCTGATGGGAGTAATGGTCTGCAGCTGAAGATCTCCTCTCCTACTTGGCTTGTTCAGTGTTGTCAGAGCCCCGCCCCTGTCAGAGCCCCGCCCCTGTGGAGCGTATTCCCATGAGTATGAAGTTACTTTACTGGAGCCCTTGGCAATTCTGGTGTCAGTGTGAATGGGCCCCTCTGAGCGGGATGGAGGATATTGTGATAACGACCGTTAATTGAATCGGGGAATCCGCCAAACCGCAGTTGGGTATATTGTTTTGTGTTACCCAGGACTATTTTTGTTTTCATGTGGTGTTTATTTTTTTCCTCCGTGTAAAGAATACGCCTGTAGCGCTGTGGATTAGCATTATTATACAGTATACAGCCAGGGAATCCCGCAGGTCACATACAGCAGATTAAGTTGTCAGGTTTCATCCGTTCCGTGTATCCGATTGCCGCCCGTCACAGGACATTATAAAATGTCATCTACGTGTTGTCCTCATGTTCCTGCCCGTGCTGTGTGTTTCCCTTTCTGCTGTGTCTGGATAACGCAGCGTGGCCTAGAGGCCGCGGCGAGGGGAACCGCTTGGCTGAATGCGCCTCGGGTGCCAGCTGCAAATAGATTTATGTATAGGAGCCGCTAGGAGCACGGCAGACCGTGGTAATAGCAGTATCCTTAGTAATAGATGGTGCATGGAGGTTTTGGCGTCTGCGCCGGCTGGTAACACAGCGCCTATTTGCAGGGAGGCAGGTAACAAGGTTATATACAGAACACGCGACTGAAATAAAATGTAATGGTCAGTGTGCGCAATTATTATATACAAGAAAATGTCGCCATTGCGCTCCCTTTGGTCCCACCCATTGGTGATATCGGGGACGCCTGTATTTGACGTAACCATTGTTAATTTATGTTAATAACATTACGTGCACAGACTTGTGTGGATTTCGCATTATATGGAGAAAGGGACTTTACCGAATTACAAATAGCGCTGATATCGGCCCATATCCGGGTGGTTCATATATTTTATCTTGTAAAACGTCTGAGATAAGGGTACAGCGATATGGGCTTATCCTGTCCTCATGAGAAAAGCCCCCCCTAGGTGCGCCCATTGCCCCGTGTAAGTGTCGGTCGCCATTTATGGATGCTGTAAAAGATATAGCGCATTTTTTCTGTCAGAACACAAAGTTTTCCCTGAGTTTAAACACATGACGAAAAAGAGGGTTGTGAGGGAACTGGATACAGGAGAGGGGCTGATATGTTTGCCCACCACACCAGCTGTATTACAGGGCAGAGGGGCCGCACATTACAGGTGAAGCCCACCACGGCCCCCACAGCTGGGAGTCTAGGCCTAGGTACCCACAGCTATTTATAGGCCAGCTTTCTCCATCTGTCCGTGTTACCAGGGGAACCCTGCGCCCCCTCCAATGTAGGGAAAACTGCACAGGAAAACAGGGGCGCAGCGGTGGCATTTAACCCATTGCGTTCTGGATAGGTATTTTCGTCTTTAGCAGGTACACAATACCCTGCGGCATTATCCTGCTCATATTTACATTTCATTATTACAACGGCGTTATGTCCACTTTGGTGAGTGAGACCGGATTCAGCGTTTGGGGGCTGACTATTGGTAATGATGGGGGGGTTTGAGATACCCCCCACCTCCTTCACCGCTATTGTCATTTCTATATAGTGTTGTTATTCAATAGAGGATATTGGATTTGATTCTCTCACATACTATGCTGTAAAAGCAGCTTAAATAGTGATGTATGTTTATGCGGTTTCTGGATGTCCATCTGCGGGGGTGGGGCATAGACTGCGGGGGTGGGGCATAGACTGCGGGGGTGGGGCATAGACTGGACTAATAAGCTTTCATAGCTAATGACCCAGTGTCTGAATTGGACAAATAGGTCACCAATGCAGTTAAGAATCTGATGCGAGGGCGGTGTGAAGGATCCACCCGTACCGCGTGAGAGGAGCTTTTATAGCCGATATTTATATAGACCACACAGATTCCGTAGTACTTTACAGAGAATATTTCAGTCCTTCGCATCAGTCCCTGCGCCAGTGGAGCTTACAATCTATATTCCCTATGCACACACAGACACTAGGGTTAATTTTTGTCAGAATTCAAAAAAACCTACCACTACGTTTGGTTGGAAACCTTAGTACACGGCAAAAACCCACGCAAACATATGGAGAGCATACAAACTCTACACTGATAGCGTCCAATTGAACCCATGCCCCAATACTGTGAGGGAGCAGATCCAACCATTGCACCACCATGATTACATAGAAATCCTACATGTAATGATGTCATGTGACCATGGTTACCATGACGTATGACCTCATCATCTCTGTGACTATGGTTACCATGACGTATGACCTCCTCATCCCTTAAAAAGACCTCGCTGTGCCCGTTGCATGGGTGAAAGCTGCCGGATCTAACCGACCATGTAATCAGACCGCAATAACATCTTTGGTGCTTTACAAACAAAATAGTACAAAAAAGTGAATCCTGCAAATCCAGTATCTAGGGTGCTGATCTGTCCCTAATCTTCATTCATTCTAGCACCTGCCTCACCCCGTGCAGTTGCTCTCTCCTGTCTGGGATGTCGCTCTCTGCTCTGGTGCTTCTAGCACACTCAGCTGATGCAGCAAACTGCTCGGATACATACCAGTGTGTGCTAGAAGCACCAGAACACCACAGACAGGAAAGAGGAAGTGCAGGGAGCTAGAATGAACACTCTCCCTATCCTTCCCCAGAGAGTCCCAGCTACAGGGATACATGGGAGTAGGTCCCTAGAGCTGTTTTTGTTTTGTGGGGTCCTAAAAAGCAGTTTGATGTTTGTCACATGGACGTCACCCTGATTTGTGTTAATTACAGAACGATCGGAGCCCGGATGTGACCCCTGATACTTACGCTCAAACTCGTTCTGGTTTGCCGCCCCTTTATATTCTAGCCGCGCTCCAAGTTAGAAGTGACGAGTTGCAGCTATCACAGACAGACCCAGCAGAGGCCATCATGTCGTGGACTTAATTAAGAGTTAGATGCAGCCTATTTAAGCGCTAGAATGTGGTGACGGCACTGAGGCGCGTCATAACCCACAGACACCCGGAACGGGCTTCCTAGTGAATGGATAGGCTGCCTTCGCCGGAATATGGTCTCCCACGAAACGCCTGCCTTCCCTGTGTACAGGGGAGGGAGCTCTTATACGTGAGGGCAGGATAGTTACCTAAATGGGGCCCTAAATTTCTGAGATAAGGAATCCAGCCCCCGTTACACAGGCTGCAATAATAGCGCCCAAGGAACCAAGAATTTAGACTGTAAAGTGGATTAGACCAGGAGCACAAGATGTGTGTGATACCCTATATCTGTTCTACACTGTTACCATCTCCTCTACCGCGAGCGGAACCGGTGATTTGGCAATTGGTTCTCTCCCATTGCATCGGTCATGAGGTAATCCAGACAATGATGTTTTCTGTCCTGCTCGCCCTCAGTTTCATTTCCTGCGCGTCTACAAGGAGTTGTATTATGTTTGTGTGAGCCCCGTTCTCCCTCCTTCTCACCAGCCATCAAGGTGAACTGCGTGGGGTCGTGCGGAGTGTCCAACAAGGTCAACGAGACATCATGGAACGTGGAAGAGCAATACTTCAACGGGACGTTCTCACTGGCCGACAAAGGTAAACACATGAGGTCTAGGTCGTTTTTCCTTTTCGGAGGTAGAGCCGACTGTATAACCAATGGCTGGAGATGACGTTTTGGAGCAAGTTCATGTCATAGATTTTATGCATATAAACCACAGCCCAGAATTCCACTGACTGAAAGTTCTTTTTAGTGGTCTCTAATACTTTGGCACGACGTAGCCCATTGTCTTTCCTTGGCTGTCTGGTCAGACCAGTGGTTAGAAACTGATATGACTGCGGTAAAACGGCATACTAAGCGCCAGTGTCCGAGACACCGAATTACATCATGCACTCCCCTGATGTGCTGCCTGGCCTGCAGCTTCAGTGTATGCAGTGTCTACAACGCCTCCTATTTTATGTTTTTCCTTTATAAATGCTGCATCTGGTTATACACAAGCATCCGGGTGTCATGAGAGCGACTTCTCTCTCCCCGTACAGAGTTGCTCAGCATTAGCTGTAGAACTGACCGCATTGTACCTTTATATTGTCACAGTGGCTCACACTCCATATTGTCAGTATGCGTAGGGGGCTCATAAACACTGGGGTCAGGCACCGCCTGAGGGTGTCTGTACTTGCCGTACGCCAGCCGCACTCATAATGGAAATCTGGATGGTATATAATCCATCTGTTGCCAACGTGATTCTGCCCTAATCCTGCACTGCACAAGGGGGTACGGATGGTCTTCCTGGGAAATATGCAAATGACATATGCAAAGCGCAGAAGGCGGGAGCTAAATTTAGAAAGATCCGGAGGAAGAGGAGATCTGAACATGTGGCCGCTCCCAGCGCGCTTCAGAAGCTGGAGCTAATGGTACCTGCTGGGTGCCCCACCTAGTGCCATTATGTTACATTATAAGATTAATGCACGGTGACTTTATTATGTAAGCAAATAATCTGCCTTGGTCCAAACAGAGCCAGATAAGCGCCTAATGTGCAGCGGAGCAGTGTTACATCCCCGAGATTGGCATCACTGTATTAGCACTATGCCCTCCTCATACAATAAAGGGCCACCTCATGGCACAAACTGTGCTTCTAGATACATCGCAGGTACCCCATGGCACGGACTGTGGATTTAGCCACATTGCGGGTAGCCCGTGGCACAGACACTGGGTTGAGCCACATTGCATGTAGCCCGTGGCACAGACAGTGGGTTGAGCCACATTGCATGTAGCCCGTGGCACAGACAGTGGGTTGAGCCACTTTGCGGGTACCCCGTGGCACAGACACTGGGTTGAGCCACTTTGCGGGTACCCCGTGGCACAGACACTGGGTTGAGCCACTTTGCGGGTACCAAGTGGCACAGACACTGGGTTGAGCCACATTGCGGGTACCCCGTGGCGCAAACAGTGGATTGTAGCAGAGAGACATAACCGCTGACTTATAACTCTGCGTACACAAAGGAAACTAGCGTACAAGACTGTAGAGCAACCTTGGTTCCTAGTGAGGAGTTTGTAGGTCTGTGCCAGTCCTGCCCATTCTGGCTGCTTTGCCCCTAGAGTCATAGCCCATATCCTGGGCCTAAACACACCTGTCCTGTCCTTTCCTTCTAAGAACAGCGCCCTGTACTGATAGACCTTTAAAGTCATTATAAAGACAGGCAAATGCTTTATTATAACCTTATTGTACGTAATGAGATTACCAGCAGCTGGGTCACGTTCCCAGCAAGTTATGTGGAACCGCAAAGCGTCCTCTGCACAAGAGGTTTGGAGTGGCCGAGTCCCATCTGTTTCATTAACGCTCCTCGCCATTCATGCAATGACGCTGCGTCCATCAGCCACGTAAGCTGCGTTCTCAAACTATAGTGGCCATGACACATTCCTGGTCTGCAGCTTTGCTATAGATTTGTGTTTCGTTATTTCATTTAAAGTTGAGATTTAATCCATACATTCCTCTTCCCACTGCGCATCTTTTCTTGGAAACGTAAAAACAAAAACCCTCAGCGTACGGGATCCATATTAGATGTGAGGTTCTTCTGGTTCTTCTCAAACGTCTAATAAACATAAGCAGAGACCGGCAATCAATCAATCAATCAATCAAGCGTCTGCTTTCATCTAGAAAAGTCTGTTGCTGTGGGTTACGGTTTCCTCGCCGAGCTCCTGTTTTCCCAGATGCCTGCGATACTACGGCGAATGCCTGGACCTTAAAGGATAATGATACACAAGCTCCTTACTGCTATAATGTTATTGTCTCTGGACAAATCTTTAATGTTCGGAGACTCCATGGAGCCTTAGGCAAGAAGCATGACCTCGCTGTCCACATCGATCCCCTCTGTTTTGCAAAAATAACAAAAATGGGTTACAGTACGTGGCCCGCTGGGACCTAGATTCCTACTGGATGATCCGGCCCCGGATTGTGAACCCTCCAGGGTGGTTTTATGACCTGTTTTATTGTGTTTGTGTTATTGCAGACGTGTGGTAAGAGTTTATTCTCTGGCTGCTGTGTAAATAAACTTTGTTGTGTTTCAGGAACCCTCCAGCCAGGAGAACACACCTTCCCCTTCCAGTTTCTGCTACCCGGTAATGTAATGGGCGGGGACGAGTGCTCACATTCCAGACATTAACCGTTTTGTAGGACGTAAATGCTCCGTCCAGCCGTGAAAATTATGTTTTAAAGAAAATTCCACCCAAAAACAAATATAAATATTTTCCCTCCCCCTTACCGTGCTAACTGGAGCCGCACTGACGCCTCTCCAGAGGGGCGAGGGTTCCAAATTGCGCTGACTGTATAGCTAAGTGCTCAGTGCCAGAGTACGCTGCAATGTATAGCATCCCTGCTAGGCTGTTTTACTGGGGCTCGTACCCTGCCCGATGATAAAATCCGCCCTGCCCTTATGGCAGCGCTTTGCTGAAACAGCTGGCCGGGTGCCGTCCCCACCCGCAGGCCGCAGTGTCCTGCGGAGGCTAACATTGCGATGTAACAATCGCCTTCAGGTGAATAGGTGCCATGTGCATGCTTTCGGCACATGCAATAGTGCCCTTGTTACCAACAGGCGCCCTGCCCTAGAGTGACCACTAATGTAGACCCCCAAAGCTTTGCTAGTTGGGGACAAATATAGTTTTATTTAAAAAAATAAAATAAAATTTATTTAGTATTATTTTCAGTAGCTCCTATTAGTAGCAGAGATTGGGGTCCCACTTTGTCCCCCGGGTTATGGCTTTTGTGCCCCATGTGCTGATAATACATAGTGGTGGGGCTACAGCTCCCCCCCCCCCCCCCATGCTGAAATCTGGATAATTCTAGGGCCTTCATCTCCGGATTGGGGGCGTCTTGGGCAAACTCTGCAAAAGATGCCCCAAAATTTATACGTTAACGGTGGGTGATCCTGTAATTTAGCAGCTGGTAATGGTCCCTTGTAAGTGTTCCCTGATGATGCCAACTGTACTTTCTGTGCAGCCTCCGCTCCGACCTCGTTTGAGGGGCCGTTCGGGAAGGTGATGCATCAGGTCAAGGCGGTTATAGAAACCCGGAAACTCTCCAAGGACTACAAAAGTATCAAATCCTTCTACATGCTGAGACCCCTCGACCTGAATGAAATACCCGACATTGAGGTGGGTGCTGTCAGTCCTATCAATGTTTTAAGGGCACAAAGGCGGGTTTCACCTTCAAATGATATCTGTTGACTTTGTACAAGCCCTCTTGTATATTTTACTAAAATCATTGTTTTATCTGCCTGTGTTCTGTGCTTTTCAGCCAAACGTATCATCTGGCAAAATTGACTATTTCACTTTCCCATGGGTACAAAACTTAAGGTACTGTACGTTTTATAATGGTATCCCATGCAAAGTTCTGATGCCTAAAGCCACCAAAAATACAACGGACTATATAAGACATGGCTGAAAAGCACGGAATTTAGTGGCAAAGAAATGGTTAGTAAAAGTTGCCGAGGGCATGTACAAGCCAATAAACTAAGCCGTCCAAAGGTGACCAGCTGTCGCAAAGGCCAGACTGCGATAAGACCGATTTGACGCCTGTTCCTGTTTCTCCAGCAACTCAGCTGTGCGTCCGCCACGAAGAAGTTTAACTACAAGTTGGTGAAGTCTGGTCAGCTGCTGCTCAGTGTGACCTCTGACCTGAGGGGCTACGTGGTGGGACAGGCTATCAAACTCCATACTGAGGTGGAGAACAAGTCTGGCCGGGACACTGGAACGATCATGGCGTGTCTCATCCAGGTGAGGGGACCGCGAACGACTGGAGATTGGGGTACGTCAGAAATGTTCTGCTACGCATCTCCGGGCTTACGCTTTTCTGTTTCTGTCTCAGAAAGTCGCTTACCGCTCCAAACGTTGCATCTATGACCTGAGGACCATTGCGGAGGTGGAAGGGGCGCCGGTTAAGGCCTGGAAACACGCGGTATGGGACGAGCAGATCCTTGTGCCCGCCCTTCCTCAGTCCATTCTACAGGGCTGCAACCTCATCCAAATAGACTATTACCTGCAGGTGAGACTCCGCTGGTGGCTGAGGCTGATGATAGAGGGGGCTGCACAGGTAGGGGGGATGGGAAAGGGGTGGAAGAGTGTCGGATGTTTCTCTGGCACTTTGCGGCCAAAAACATTACAGGAAAATCTGCAATGCTGAGAATTCTCTGGGGAGGGGGCATCCGAACAGCGCGGGGAGCGAGTACAGGATAAAATCAGTACCGACCATCGCCAGCTCCTCCAACACTCATGCTGGGAATGTTAAACTTGGCCGATACGGATTTGAGTTGGTAAAATGCTTCGGGGGGGGGGGGGGGAATGTACATTATGTAAATATATTTTTGCTATGTCAGTAAGATACATTTTTCTATTTTACTGACGTTTCCGCACTAGTGTTCCGTAAATCACATGGAATTATGATCAGATCAGTTATCGTAATGGCTAAAAGTGTTAGAACCCCCCCCCCCAGGCATGTGTGTGTGTATGTGTATATATATATATAGCACTTGGAATCGCTGGGCCGTAATGGAGTCTTCCTGCTCAGCGCCCAATAACTGGGAGAAGCGTCCGTAAAGGCAGCGCAGCGTTATATATGTCCTATAAGCTGCCGCACACTGGGCTGTGGGTGTGTAGGACACGCAGTGCAGCTGCCTGGGGGGAGGGGACGTAACAGGGTATTCTCTTGTTGGGGGCAGGGGGAAGGGGAGTAACGGTATTCTCTTGTTGGGGGAGGGGGTGTAACAGGGTATTCTCTTGTTGGGGGGAGAGGGTGTAACAGGGTATTCTCTTGTTGGGGGCGGGGGAAGGGGAGTAACGGTATTCTCTTGTTGGGGGGAGGGAGTGTAACAGGGTATTCTCTTGTTGGGGGCAGGGGGAAGGGGAGTAACGGTATTCTCTTGTTGGGGGAGGGGGTGTAACAGGGTATCCTCTTGTTGGGGGAAGGGGGTGTAACAGGGTATTCTCTTGTTGGGGGCAGGGGGAAGGGGAGTAACGGTATTCTCTTGTTGGGGGGAGGGAGTGTAACAGGGTATTCTCTTGTTGGGGGCAGGGGGAAGGGGAGTAACGGTATTCTCTTGTTGGGGGAGGGGGTGTAACAGGGTATTCTCTTGTTGGGGGGAGAGGGTGTAACAGGGTATTCTCTTGTTGGGGGCAGGGGGAAGGGGAGTAACGGTATTCTCTTGTTGGGGGGAGGGAGTGTAACAGGGTATTCTCTTGTTGGGGGCAGGGGGAAGGGGAGTAACGGTATTCTCTTGTTGGGGGAGGGGGTGTAACAGGGTATTCTCTTGTTGGGGGGAGAGGGTGTAACAGGGTATTCTCTTGTTGGGGGCGGGGGAAGGGGAGTAACGGTATTCTCTTGTTGGGGGAGGGGTTGTAACAGGGTATCCTCTTGTTGGGGGAAGGGGGTGTAACAGGGTATTCTCTTGTTGGGGGCGGGGGAAGGGGAGTAACGGTATTCTCTTGTTGGGGGGAGGGGGTGTAACAGGGTATTCTCTTGTTGGGGGCGGGGGAAGGGGAGTAACGGTATTCTCTTGTTGGGGGAGGGGGTGTAACAGGGTATCCTCTTGTTGGGGGAAGGGGGTGTAACAGGGTATTCTCTTGGGGGCGGGGGAAGGGGAGTAACGCCATTCTCTTGTTGGGGGGAGGGGGTGTAACAGGGTATTCTCTTGTTGGGGGCGGGGGAAGGGGAGTAACGGTATTCTCTTGTTGGGGGGAGGGGGTGTAACAGGGTATTCTCTTGTTAGGAGAGAAGGGTTCATGGTTTGAGCCTGGGGGTTCCCGTTCCGTCACGCTGGAACCAGTCTTTCTTGTACAACTTCCTCAGTGAGCTCATTACATTGGAGGAATTTATAGCTCCTGTGATTCAATCTGTGCAAACAGTGAGGACGTCAGACCTGTCCTCCAGGAATAACCTAAGAGCGAGATCTCTCCCTGAGACCGTCCCGAGCGGCAGCTTTATCTCCTCCAACTGAATTATTGCTGCGTCACAGGATCAGACCTTGTGATCGTGTCCCGTCCCTGCAGACTATTGCACAGCTCCAAGTACAGGTGCAGTTACATTATGCACCGCTTATGGGTAACGTCCCAGCTCTAATCTCTAGGCACCAGTGTTCCTGTTAGCGCCCTCTGTATGTAGGGCAACACGTGTATAGGTGTAGTGCTCTATTACAGTAACCTTATTATGTGTACCATATATATATATAATGTGTGTGTTACTGAGATTAGCTCTTCAGCCCAACTATTGGTGTCAACAATCTCTCACAATTCTCTTATAATATTATCCTTTATATCGCGCCACAAGGTGTCCGCAGCGCCTTACAGAGTACAGAAACCGAACAAGGAACAAGTGACTTACTGCAGAGAACATAGCAGGACATGGACAAGGGTTATAACATGGCCGCAGCAGTCATAGCACCCACATACGCAGCGGGGCGGCAGAGCCCAAAGGATAGGAGCTACTGTAGGCAGTGAGGAAGAGATGATGGTATAATTGAGGGACGAGGGCCCTGCTCGATCTGATTCCTGTCAGTCTTATTCATGTGCTGTTTTTTTTGTTTTTGTTTAAATGCAGCCGCTTAGAGGCTTTGCCTGGTGCGTGTCTGACATTCGGCGTCATGTTTTGTCAGTGGGATGAGGCCGGGTCCAGGCATGTTATACAGGCGAAGTTCCCCAAGTGTTACAGATGTAGAGTCCGATCATTTCATTTCTGATGTAAGTTTGCGAAGCTTCAATCTATACTTTTCTGTTACTCCCAATACTGCTCTTTATGTGGAACGCACCGTTACCGCCTTCTAATCCACTAAGGAGGCAAATCCCCAACTCGCTGTCAGATTGCAACGGTGTCATTACCATTATTTAGTGTTTTGTCTACTAAAGATCATAGTGCATATAATTCTGCAAGATAGTCGCAGAGAACATTCTTACTATATGCGAGTTATCGCCCTGTCCCATAATGAGCGGCGATGCCATTTTATTGGCGTTTTTCTCCCTCATTAGGCAGAACGCGATCAGGTGCCATTACGCACGCACCAAACTGCGCTGCCTCTGTATGGCTCATTATCCGTCTGTAGCACCTGTGGCCGCTCTTCTGTACTTATATGCACAAACGTAATCCGAATTGTAGGATGCTTTCAGGATGTATAAATGATTTCTATACATTTTATCACAAACTTCTAGATCTCAGTGATGTCACTGGCTCCTAGTGAATCTATAGGCTGCACTCTCACTGATGTCACTGGCTCCTAGTGAATGGATAGGCTGCACTCTCAGTGATGTCACTGGCTCCTAGTGACTGGATGGGCTGCATTCTCAGTGATGTCACTGGCTCCTAGTGACTGGATAGGCTGCATTCTCAGTGATGTCACTGGCTCCTAGTGACTGGATAGGCTGCATTCTCAGTGATGTCACTGGCTCCTAGTGACTGGATAGGCTGCATTCTCAGTGATGTCACTGGCTCCTAGTGAATGGATAGGCTGCACTCTCAGTGATGTCACTGGCTCCTAGTGACTGGATGGACTGCAGTCTCAGTGACGTCACTGGCTCCTAGTGACTGGATAGGCTGCTTTCTCAGTGATGTCACTGGCTCCTAGTGACTGGATAGGCTGCATTCTCAGTGATGTCACTGGCTCCTAGTGACTGGATAGGCTGCATTCTCAGTGATGTCACTGGCTCCTAGTGAATGGATAGGCTGCACTCTCAGTGATGTCACTGGCTCCTAGTGACTGGATGGACTGCAGTCTCAGTGACGTCACTGGCTCCTAGTGACTGGATAGGCTGCTTTCTCAGTGATGTCACTGGCTCCTAGTGACTGGATAGGCTGCATTCTCAGTGATGTCACTGGCTCCTAGTGACTGGATAGGCTGCATTCTCAGTGATGTCACTGGCTCCTAGTGAATGGATAGGCTGCACTCTCAGTGATGTCACTGGCTCCTAGTGACTGGATGGACTGCAGTCTCAGTGACGTCACTGGCTCCTAGTGACTGGATAGGCTGCTTTCTCAGTGATGTCACTGGCTCCTAGTGACTGGATAGGCTGCTCTCTCTGTAGCAAAAAAAGCGGATTTTGTGTCCGCATGGGCATAACTGCACATGATTGCGTCAGCAGAATCCGTAACTTTCCCTTGTAAATGTATATGTACTGTTTGTGTATAGGAAAAGTCAATTTTTCCTTAAAGAAGTGGGGCCTGATACAGAATAATGTGAATGTACATGTGTCTCTCTCTGTAGGAAGGTGTATCTGTATGTCATGCTAAAGTCTAATGTGAGGTGTCAAAACCCTTAGTGTAGGTCTTTGAAGCTGAGATGAATGGCAGATGGGATTTCCTTCCCATAGCATCATAAAACTTGGTCAACTGTTAAAATCTGTGGTTGTGGGTATTGAACACAACGTACAGGGTCTGTTCATAGCCCCAGGGGACCAGGATTTGCGACCACCAGCCATAAAAATCCCTGTGCCCTGTTTAGGAACAGAGATCAAACCAATATTGCTTATACCAGAGACACACTGTCGTTTTAAGGGCGTGTATTTCCTCACCTAAGTCCAGGGGTATGTTTATTGAAATAAGCCTTGGAGCTAAACTTCAGAAAGGGCTGAAAGGTAATTAAAATAACCCCTGTCTGAATGAGAGAGAGACCCCAAAGATCCAACCAGCTGGACAACCCTCTCTGAGTTGACAAGGGTTAAAATCACCTCAGGGAGGGGGGGTTGGGGGGTGCCTGGAGAAACGGGCATAAAACTAGCTGACTTCTGGGTCATAGTTCTTTTCTGAGGGGCTATCGTCAAAGGTACAGACTGAATCTGAGTTCGTCACTAGGGACGGCCCCTGTCCCCAAATCCCCTAAGACAGAAAGTGTGGTTTGTTTTTTTTTCCCTTGATTTTATTTCTGAAATTGTAAGCAACTTGTGTGCAAACTTTTATTTAATATTAGTATAATCTTGTAACTTTTTGTAACTAAGCTTTGAAGGTATTCTTGAATTAAAACATTAATTCTAGTTCTGGAACTGTGTTTTTATGACCCAAAGGCCTCATGTTTGGCATGTTACCTATGTTTAAACATTGATAAGTTGTGTGTACAGGTGAGCGCAGAAGCTTGCCTTGCGCTTTAGCGTTAAATTGGTCTTCTGCTGGTGGCAGTTACCAGGGTTAATAACCACAAGCGCCGAGTTAACTGGTATAAGTCACGGGGGGTGATTCTCAGATTGGCGTATCTGGAGAGTTCGACCGGAGGTCTGTGACACTCTCAGTGATGTCACTGGCACCTAGTGAATGGATAGGCTGTACGGCAGTGGTGTCAACGTCGGGCCCTTAAGCTGCTGTGGGACTACATATCCCAGCATGCCCTAAAACCAAAACTTTGGCAGTGCATGCTGGGACGTGTAGTTCCACTGCAGCTGGAAGGGTCCGAGTTTGACACCACTGCTGTGCGGCCATTAATATTGGTGCAGCCTACAGAATTGCTGCTTCCATAGTGTGTAACTGTCTAACATGTGGGATCTTTCTCTCTAGGTTACCGTTAAAAACCCGGAGGTGTCCGTCACGTTACCAATCTACATTGGAAATATACCAGTGAGCCAGGCACGCCTTGGCCTAAGACATTCTATATCGCATGCCCCATCCCCTATTGTTCCCTCTGCACCCCCTGCTGACGATCAGTGTAGCAGCAGCCAGTCTATGGACAACGTCTCTATATCCACCAAGTGCCACTCGCAGCAGCAGTCAAACGCAAACGCCCCATTCTGCTACGCCTCTGAGCTCAACTTCCCGGACTCGCAGGACGCAGAAACGCTGGGCTCTCCCTCCCGCCCTACTCTCTGCCTATCTACGGGGGCCACAGTCCCTTACTACGCTGACGGAGCAGTTGTTCCAGTACCCACGGCCAGTGCGCTAATTTTACCCCCTGAATACAGCACGTGGGGGTATCCTTATGGTAAGTGCAACACTCAGCAGTGGTCTCTGTGATGAAAGTGATAAATGCAGGACTCCTTCCTTATATGTGACAGTAACTGCTAGTATCCTTCCTTTACCTAATACACACGTTTAATTGCTCAGAGAACCTGGTTACTGTATAATTAAAGTTCTTTAACTCAAGTCCGAGCCGCCACTTAGCATAAGGTCTATTAATATCCGCCGTAGCCTGGTGCAGCAGCGCCCTCTGGTGTTCAGTTCCTGAAACATTTCCTTTAAATGAGTTCCTGCTATTGTTCTGTTCATATTGGAAAACAAGATCGAATGCTGTTATCTCCTTTACTTCCCCAGCCCGGAGGGACTTGTGTACCCAGTTTGTGGATGAGAGGCGAGGGAGGGGGCTTTCGGTCAGGTCCTAAATACTCGACATGTCCTGAATTCCTGTGCCTTAGACATCAGATGTTTTATATGGTGGTTTTGCAGCCAGGAAATTAATGGGAGAATAGAACTAATTAAGTAGATATTTTTTTACAAGTGTTTTTAACCTTTAAATAGACAAAATAAAAACGGTGTATGTGCCAGGGACATTTCTGTGCAGCTTGGGTGGTGAGATTAATCATCAAAGCATTTCATAGGCAGTAACAGCAATAGTGCCCCCTGTGGTCACTTTTAAAAGACAAAAAATGCATTTAAACTTTGCGACTCTATATCTAACCTTCTGTTCACTATTAAATAACACAAGAACATTGTTTTTCTTTTTTTCCTTCCTTTGTTCATAATTTGGTTTTATTCATTATATTCTATTTATTGCATTTGCTGTACGCTTAGAAACTGCGCCAAGGATGGAATTTGTGACTCGTGCCTCTGTGAGATCACTGCTTCCTAGTGACTTGATTGGCAGCAACCTCATGAATATTAGCGTACCTCAAAATGGCTGCCTGTAATGTGAGGACACTTTAACCATTCTATGGCTCCACCCTGACACTTGGTGCACGTGTTTTCTCCGCAGATGCGCCTCCATCGTACGAGCAGAGCTGCAACGAGGCCGCAGTCAGCAACGGCAACTGAATGCTCCGCCCCCCGATGACTTCCGCTGCAGAACACTCCGCCTTTAAGCCGACTGCTCCAGGGACAGTTTTATTTTTAGGGAGGGTTTTATTTTATTTTATTTCCTCTTTTTTGCTACTGTAGGTAACTGGAAACTCTTCCCGAGCAATTTTATTTCAAGTTTTTATTAAATCGGGAGGCGCTGCAGCTGGAACCTATATCGGCAGAGACTCCCGACCTTGTTGTACATTTGTAGACGACCTAAGTTATAGTATTTTAAGCACCTGTGATGCCTTATTAAAACGGAACTTTTAAAATATATGTAAATATACAAATATATACGAATACCGATTGCAAGTTTGTGTTGTGAAATGTTTTTATTTTATTATTTTCTTTTGATTCTCTTTGGTGAATGTTGATTTAAAAAAAAAAAAAAAAAAAAAAACACAAAGATGACGCTTGAACTACAGATCTCCGATTTCTGCTGCGCACAGACGCACCTGTATGTCTATAGCGCAATCTGTACGTTTGTATGGGATCACTGTACTGTACATGCACCTGTATGTCTATAGCGCAATCTGTACGTTTGTATGGGATCACTGTACTGTACATGCACCTGTATGTCTATAGCGCAATCTGTACGTTTGTACGGGATCACTGTACTGTACACGCACCTGTATGTCTATAGCGCAATCTGTACGTTTGTACGATGATCACTACTGTACACGCACCTGTATGTCTACAGCGCAATCTGTACGTTTGTACGGGATCACTGTACTGTACATGCACCTGTATGTCTACAGCGCAATCTGTACGTTTGTACGGGATCACTGTACTGTACATGCACCTGTATGTCTACAGTGCAATCTGTACGTTTGTACGGGATCACTGTACTGTACATGCACCTGTATGTCTATAGCGCAATTTGTACGGGATCACTGTACTGTACATGCACCTGTATGTCTATAGCGCAATTTGTACGGGATCACTGTACTGTACACGCACCTGTATGTCTATAGCGCAATCTGTACGTTTGTACGGGATCACTGAACTGTACATGCACCTGTATGTCTATAGCGCAATCTGTACGGGATCACTGTACTGTACATGCACCTGTATGTCTATAGCGCAATCTGTACGGGATCACTGTACTGTACATGCACCTGTATGTCTATAGCGCAATCTGTACGGGATCACTGTACTGTACATGCACCTGTATGTCTATAGCGCAATCTGTACGGGATCACTGTACTGTACATGCACCTGTATGTCTATAGCGCAATCTGTACGGGATCACTGTACTGTACATGCACCTGTATGTCTATAGCGCAATCTGTACGGGATCACTGTACTGTACATGCACCTGTATGTCTATAGCGCAATCTGTACGGGATCACTGTACTGTACATGCACCTGTATGTCTATAGCGCAATCTGTACGGGATCACTGTACTGTACATGCACCTGTATGTCTATAGCGCAATCTGTACGGGATCACTGTACTGTACATGCACCTGTATGTCTATAGCGCAATCTGTACGGGATCACTGTACTGTACTGTACATGCACCTGTATGTCTATAGCGCAATCTGTACGTTTGTACGGGATCACTGTACTGTACATGCACCTTGTGGCTTTCCACCTTTATTATTATCATCGTTTTATATGGTGCCACAAGGGTTCCCCAGCACCTTACAGAGTACATGGAGAACGGTGACTTGCAGGACATGGTATATAAACATTGCTACTGCAGAAACCAAGGGTTAGGTGCCATTGTAGGCAGTGGGGAGGAGATGATGGTATAAGGAAGGGAAGGAAAAGCATATGAGTGACGAGGGCCCTGCTCGTGAGAGCTTACATTCTAAGGGAGCGGGAGACAGGGGTCACACAGATGGGGGAGACAGTGAGCAAGGAGCAGTGGGTTAAGATGAGAAGTGGGTCTTGAGAGCCCATTTAAGTTTTGTGGAGAGTTTGATGGGAAGAGGGAGAGAGTTCCAAAGGTAAGGAGCAGCACAGGGAAAATCTTGTAGGCGGGAGTGGGAGGAAGTAATCAGTTGGCAGGAGATGCGGCATTTGTAGAGCGAAAAGGGTGGGTGGGGATGTGAAGTGAGATGAGGTCAGAGATGGAAATGGGTGAGGGCTTTGTAAGTGAGTGTAAGAAGGGGAAGGGGAGCCAGTGTAGGGCCTGTAGTAGAGGGGAGGCAGATGTAGAGGGGAAGATGAGCTGAGCAGCAGCATTGAGATCAG
Organism: Taudactylus pleione; assembly: GCA_031769625.1. NCBI lineage: Eukaryota > Metazoa > Chordata > Amphibia > Anura > Myobatrachidae > Taudactylus > Taudactylus pleione. The sequence goes on from JAUIMM010000994.1 coordinate 39,159, forward strand.
ACTGGAGTGAAGAGAGATGGGAGTCTGGGAGGCAAGATAGGAGGCGGTAATAGTCCAATCTGGAGATGACCACCAGTGAGTGGATGATGGTCTTGGTAGCATCCTGGGTGAGAAAGGGTCTGATCCTGGGACTATTTCTCAGATGGAAGCGGCAGGACTGTGAGAGATACTGAATGTGTGACGTGAAGGAGAGGGAAGGGTCCAGGATAACTCCAAGACAGCGCACTTGGGGGCTAGAGGAGATCGTTGTGGTGTCAATAGATAATGAAATCGTGGGAAGTGAGGTTAATAGGGTGGAAAGATGATCAGCTCAGTCTTAGACATATTAAGTTTAAGAAAGCGCTGGGACATCCATGAAGAGATATGAGTGAAGAAAGAGGCCAGGGGAGTGGATGTGCTCACCTAAAGAAGATGTATAGAGCGAGAATAGGATGGGTCCAAGAACAGAACCTTGGAGGACATCTACTGGCAGGGGAAGTGGAGTCATGAGAGGATCGGTCAGAGAGGTAGGAGGACAGCCAGGAGAGGGCAGTGTCACATAGACCAAGGGAGTGAAGGATCTGCAGCAGGAGAGGGTGGTCCAAAGTATCAAAAGCAGCAGTGAGGTTGAGGAGAATGAGCAGAGAGTAGTGACCCTTGGATTTGGCAGCAAGGAGGTCGTTGCTCATTTCTATGAGGGCAGTATCAGTGGAGTGGAGAGTACGGAAGCCAGACTGAAATGTTTTAAGCACGGAGTGGGAGGAAAGAGACGGTAAAGTGGTTGTAAACAATACGCTCTATAAGTTTGGAGGCAAATGGGAGGAGAGAGTTGGGTCAGTAGTTGGAGCGAGTGTTGCGGTCGAGGGTGGAATTTTTAAGAAAGAGGGAGACCAGGGAATGAATGCAGAGGAGACAGTGCCAGATGGGAGAGATTGAAGACATGGGCAAGATAGGAACTGACAACATGGGAGGGGATAGGGTTATGGGGGGAGAGTCATGACTTCATCTTCAGATACTGGTGAGAAAGAAGTCAGATTAGGTAAGATGGATGGGGAGGGGTAGGCAGGGTGAGGGCCTGGGGGCTGAAATGCTGGTGGGATGGGATGTTGCGGCGTATGGAGTAAAATTTAGGTGTGAAGTGGGTGGCAAAGTCTTGGGCAAAGAGCGAGGAGGGAGTTGAAAGTGGCAAAAAGACAACAGGTTGGAGGATTAGGAGGAGTTTAGGAAGTCTGCATTGAAGAGTGATTTCCTCCATTGTCGCTCTGGGGTTTATGAGCACTTTTGTAGGTATCTGGTGCATTTGGAATGCCAATGTTGAGGATCTGCGTAGTTTAGTGATCGCCGGAGCAGAAGGGAGGCATTGTATAGAGAAGCGGCTTGGTCAGGACAGGTGAGCGGGATAATGGTGGAGAGAAGCGAGTCAAGTAAGGAGGATGAGGATAGACTCAAGGTTATGCTTCGTGTTGGGAGGCAGAGGCATAGGGGTGAGAGAGGAGATGATGGTCAGAGAGGGAATAGCTGTACACAACAGTGAGCAAAAACCAGATCAAGTGAGTATCCACTCACATGGTAGGGTGAGGTGGTCCATTGGGAGAGACCAAATGATGATCTGAATAGAGGCAGATTATTCTGGGGGACATCGATCGAGATATTGAAGTCACCTAAGATGAGGGAGCCAGGAAGCAAAGTTGTCAAAGAATTTGGAGGGAGGTTCAGGGGGACAATAAATGACCGCTACATGACGGCAAACTGGTTCAAAGAGGTGACTAGGATGGATCTCGAACGTAGAGACTGAAAGGGACGATTCTGCGCGTGTGAGTTGGTAGGTTTAACTGGAGGATAGAAGGTCCCCAACACCACCACCATGGTGACCCCCGAGCCGGGGGGTGTGAGAGAAGGTGAGGCCCCCAGAGGAGAGAGCAGCAGTGTCAGGTGGGGGGAGGAGAGTCAGGGAGCTGGAGATGAAGAGGTCATGAGTGGGGACCGGTTTGTTACAGACACATCTGGCATTCCAGATGGCACAAGAGAGAGGGACCTGCTTGGAACTACAAGTCCCAGCATGCTGGGTGTAATACAGTTCCAAAACTAAACCCCAATATCTTTCTTGGGGATCACAGTTATGGAATGTTAATTAGCGGAAGATGCTGCGGTTGTAAGGTCACAACCTTAACGTGAAAGACGTCTATATTTGGAATTAGACCGCGTTGAAGTTTTTTTAGATCAATATTTTAAGTATATTGTTTTGTGAGTTTGACACCTGAAATTAACAAACAAAATACATAAAACGTTGATTTAAACAAACGTCTTTCCGCACTAATTAGGATTATGAAAGATGTTTAACCCCACGGTGGATGGTCTCCCAGAACGCGTTTAGTCAGTCACTTGCGTATTACCGTCTTTGAAGTGCATCCACCACCGATATACCGCAGCACGGCTAATGGTTTCTACACCGTATGCTTACCGTAACATTTCATGTTTCATTTCCGCTTTTTCCAAGTTTAACACACAATACAATCACACACATCTGACCTAATCTCACAGACACGTCTTCCTCATCCGCCATGATGGAACGCACGAAGATCTTCCACTCGCTGTGACTAAACAGATAAGACTACGGCAGTCCCACCGCAGGTTCAGACACATCCATGTATGAGCGTTACAACCAGCATAGCGTTGCCACGTCTACCTATGGGACAGTAACACAGAGGCGGTCTCATTACTTTTCTATCAGCCCTCGTAATACTATAGCGACTGACATCTTTGTTGTGTAGATCTTCGGATGGGGCGGCTGAGAGGTGCGCGCAGACACTTATGGTGCATACACCCGGTCAGACTGGCTAGATCAACGATGAACGATTTTACCAACAATTTCATGAACGATTTCTGACAGCATTTAAATGAATGAAATCGTCCAAATCTGACTGCGAACAGAGTCGATTTCAGAAATCGTTTTCTGACGTGTGGGTACGCGCATCGTAAGTCGTTGCATGCCAACGATGTAACGATTTTTACAATCGTTACTGTTCATATCTTCCAGAAAATCTGACCGTGTGTACCCTGCTTCTGGGGGGTTTATTTACTAAAGTGCGGGTATTTAGAAGAACTTCTGAAGTTGCCCATAGTAACCAATCAGATTCTATTGATCATTAATCTAGCACCTTCTAGACTGAGGATAATACGTAGAATCTGATTGGTTGCTATAGGCAACATCTCCACTTCTAAAAACCCGCACGTTAGTACATATACCCCTTATTGGGTAAGCTATCAGTCACAGGAGCGAGAAGAGTGTGGGCATAGAACAACAACTTTATATCAGATATTTGGTGGGAGAAGCAGCTTTTACTGTATTTCCTTTCTGTTAAATGACTTATTAAATTAGACTGATAAAGAATGTTCTGTATTTGTAGAACTATCATGGTAGATATATACTGTAATAAAGTCGCCCGGACGTTTTGGGCATCATTATAATGGGGTTCTTTTCTCTATTTTTTGTTTTAATGAGAATATAGGATGTTAGCGCAGGAATCGGTTTCAGCGCGGGGCCCTAATGTCTTCCAGGTAGGAGCCCCCTGATGTTTTCTTTGTATTACAGGACAAAGAGCGACCACACAGGAACGCTGGGCAGCAGGTTACAGGCGCGGGGCAGAGACAGATGAATGATTTACATCCTGACCACGCTGTACGGTAACAACGTCCAGATAAACGCAGAATTCACGGCTGTATCGGAGATACGGCTTTTCCAGCTGAATGAGGCAAACGTCGCAGCCATTGAGGATTACGCCTCAGCTTTATAAATATACCAGCGGTACGTGTGAATGGATCCATGTAAGCAATATGAATACACAATACACGTCCCATTAATCTCCACAACAGTGGGACACAGCTTTGGTATAGTGGTTACTCTAGGTCCGGCGCCGGACCTAGAAATTGCACTTCATCAAAATGGGGCGTGACCATGAGAAAAGGGGGTGTATCTTTAAGACGCACTCCCTTTCATCACTCTTGGGGGGAGTGCCCAGCACTGACGGACATGTCGGGCTGCCCCCAGACTATCCTCTCTTTGTGAATAGATGCCATCCTCACCTGTGCTCAGTCTCAGCAATCATCGGTTCATCTGCCAGCCTCACCTGTACTCAGCAATCATCGGTTCATCTGCCAGCCTCACCTGTGCTCAGCAATCATCGGTTCATCTGCCAGCCTCACCTGTACTCAGCAATCATCGGTTCATCTGCCAGCCTCACCTGTGCTCAGCAATCATCGGTTAATCTGCCATCCTCACCTGTGCTCAGCAATCATCGGTTAATCTGCCATCCTCCCCTGTGCTCAGCCTCACCTGTGCTCAGCAATCATCGGTTCATCTGCCAGCCTCACCTGTGTTCAGCAATCATCGGTTCATCTGCCATCCTCACCTGTGCTCAGCAATCATCGGTTCATTTGCCAGCCTCACCTGTGCTCAGCAATCATCAGTTCATCTGCCAGCCTCACCTGTGCTCAGCAATCATCGGTTCATTTGCCAGCATCACCTGTGCTCAGCCTCAGCAATCATCGGTTCATCTGCCAGCCTCACCTGTGCTCAGCCTCAGCAATCATCGGTTCATCTGCCAGCCTCACCTGTGCTCAGCAATCATCGGTTCATCTGCCATCCTCACCTGTGCTCAGCAATCATCGGTTCATCTGCCATCCTCACCTGTGCTCAGCAATCATCGGTTCATCTGCCATCCTCACCTGTGCTCAGCAATCATCGGTTCATTTGCCAGCCTCACCTGTGCTCAGCAATCATCGGTTCATTTGCCAGCCTCACCTGTGCTCAGCCTCAGCAATCATCGGTTCATCTGCCAGCCTCACCTGTGCTCAGCAATCATCGGTTCATTTGCCAGCCTCACCTGTGCTCAGCAATCATCAGTTCATCTGCCAGCCTCACCTGTGCTCAGCCTCAGCAATCATCCAGTCATCTGCCAGCCTCACCTGTGCTCAGCCTCAGCAATCATCGGTTCATCTGCCATCCTCACCTGTGCTCAGCCTCAGCCATCATCGGTTCATCTGCCATCCTCACCTGTGCTCAGCAATCATCAGTTCATCTGCCAGCCTCACCTGTGCTCAGCCTCAGCAATCATCGGTTCATCTGCCAGCCTCACCTGTGCTCAGCAATCATCGGTTCATCTGCCATCCTCACCTGTGCTCAGCAATCATCGGTTCATCTGCCATCCTCACCTGTGCTCAGCAATCATCGGTTCATTTGCCAGCCTCACCTGTGCTCAGCCTCAGCAATCATCGGATCATCTGCCAGCCTCACCTGTGCTCAGCCTCAGCAATCATCGGTTCATCTGCCAGCCTCACCTGTGCTCAGCAATCATCGGTTCATTTGCCAGCCTCACCTGAGCTCAGCCTCAGCAATCATCGGTTCATCTGCCAGCCTCACCTGTGCTCAGCAATCATCGGTTCATTTGCCAGCTTCACCTGTGCTCAGCAATCATCGGTTCATTTGCCAGCCTCACCTGTGCTCAGCAATCATCGGTTCATTTGCCAGCCTCACCTGTGCTCACTCTCAGCAATCATCGGTTCATCTGCCAGCCTCACCTGTGCTCAGTCTCAGCAATCATCGGTTCATTTGCCATCCTCACCTGTGCTCAGTCTCAGCAATCATCGGTTCATCTACCATCCTCACCTGTGCTCAGCAATCATCGGTTCATCTGCCAGCCTCACCTGTGCTCATCCTCAGCAATCATCGGTTCATCTGCCAGCCTCACCTGTGCTCAGCCTCAGCAATCATCGGTTCATCTGCCAGCCTCACCTGTGCTCAGCCTCAGCAATCATCCGATCATCTGCCATCCTCACCTGTGCTCAGCAATCATCGGTTCATTTGCCAGCCTCACCTGTGCTCTCAGCGGGCTACCACACACCTGCCAGCCTCACCTGTGTACTATGCAGCCTTCTGCATTCCGCCCTTCTTAATGCACCCACTGGCTTAATTTTTTTGCGGTTATCACCAGGATTGTCTCCAACATCTAGTGCTTATCTGGAAGTTTGTCCTCCATAGGCTGATACTGTGGCTGGTTACTTCTGTTCTGAGTATCTATACTGAGGCTGTTCCTGGGTTTCAAAAGGTCTGGTTCCAGGGCTGTGGCGGGCTGCAGTTTCCCGCATCGCTCAGCTGTTCCAGTCGGGGGTCCGGGTTAACCTACCTCTCCTCTCAGTCCCGGGTTGGTTCCAGGCTTGTGTGCTGGAGTGTGGGTTCTGAGGTGTTCCAGCCCCTGTGGTAGCTCGTTCTAAGTTCCCCCCATTCCTGACACTGGTTCTGGGTACTATGCAGCCTCCTCAGTAGTGGGTTCCAGCCTTAAGCTCCTGCCACCAGGTACCAGGGCTGAGTTCTGTACGATCGGTTCCGGGTTCTCACGGCTGATTCCAGTTCTGTATCCTGGAGTCTAGAAATGCCGTCTCATGCTGCCAGGCTTGCCAAGGATGCTCAAGCACCTCAGATTCTGCCCATTTCTGCTCCATAAGCAGACAACACATTAAGCCTCCCAGTGTCACCCACACGGTCCCAAGACGGATCTCAAACCATCGATACCCGTGACAATCACTCTTACACAAATAAATGACACACATCACTGACTGAGGGGAGACCAGGCCGCATAGCATGGCACCATTAGCATCAGAGCCAGCCCTGGGGCATAGGCCATATAGGTGACTGCCTAGGCACTACTGCTTCCGGGGCACACCCAGAACGTGCAGCGGAGGCATTGGTTGCACCAGCTAAAATATTACCCAGGGCACCAAATTGGCCAGGGTAGGGCCTGGTTAACACCTTGTGGTTCTGCCATTGTGGAACTACAAGTCTTGTAATGCACGGACATAGGGCCTGATTCAGAGCCACTCGTGAGCGCACAGCGCTCGCAAGCGACTCAATGTTCCCCCCTGCGCATGCGTCGCGTCCGGATGCACGAGCCCCGCCGAGCGACTGAGCTTCGGTCGCTGCGGGGCTCGCAACAAGGCAGGGCGGCTGTCGATGGTGAGTGACAGCTTGCCCAGTTTTGTAGGCGGGGAGGGTGGGTGGCCGGACAAATGCAGGCGTGCCTTGCGTTTGTGGGAGGCCCTACTGACATAATTACGGATGTCAGTAGTAGACTTCTGCTCTATTAGAAGTCCACTCAGCCTTGCGGTAGCCGAGACCCTACCACAGGGTCTCGTCACAAGGCCGATGGTCGCGATAATCATAGACGGCCTCCTGGCCGCTCGCACAAGCTGTGGGAGGTCTCCCACAGCTTAGTGAGTGGCCAGAGAAAAAAAAACCACGCCCATCAGACCTGTCTGAATCAGGCCCATATTGTTCCTAAGCCGCTGCAGAGTCACCGGTGCCCAGCCTATAGCCTGCTTTGTATTATTCTTCCTCTGCCGACATACAAAAATATCCAAAACCAAAACAGTCTACCGGGCAGTGAATGAATGGAAAGCCAAATCCCTGTATTAAAACTGTGAAATGATGTTTATTTTATTTACATTTATTTTTCTATTAGAACGTAGACTGAGATAAATTACATGGAAATGGGTTATGAATTCCACATTCATCTCTTGCTGCTATAATGTGGATGACATACTCTCGGCCTGCCACTTGATGGCGCTGTTGAATCACCTATAGTTATTTATTATGTCACTTCTCAAAGTTTATTCAGACACTATGTGTAATGTAATAAGTTACTCAGACGTACCTGTGCTGTGATCGGGACCAGTAGATGTTGGTATATGGTGACATTTTCATGTGGTTTACACCATATCCTGGTTCTGCCACTGCGGGAACTAGGCGCATTAGAAGTTCCGCCATATCCCAGAATCCATCGTTCTGATTAATCAAAAAGTGCAAAAAAAACCAAAATGGGCAACCAGGGCTTTCTGTGAGGCCGCTGCCCGACCTGGAGGGGATTTGCTTGCTTGTTCCTTCATTATTTAGCCCTTTCACCCAATGGTCCTGCGTGACGCTGGCCCTGCTGTGACTGAGGGGGTGTATTTACCAATAAGCCCCTCTCTCCGTCTATCAGGTTTTTTTTAATCACCACTTATAATCGCAATATACAAAAGACATCACCGGGGCGGCTGAGTGACACTGGCCGGAAGCGGAGAGGGCAGCATCCACAGATAGGCGCAAGCTTGGGCAGGTTTGCGTCTACACAGTGGAAATTAAAACGATGGGGTCTATTTACTAAGTCTTGGATGGAGATAAAGTGCCAACCATACAGCTCCTGTCATTTTCAAACACAGTCTGTGCCATAGCAGTTATTAGCTGATTGGCTGGTACTTTATCTCAGTTCACTTCCATCCAAGTCTTAGTAAATTAACCCCAAAATACGGGAGCCATCGGTGGAGCTACGGCTCTGTTATAATAATAACCCTTTGTTTTATAGGGCAAAAACGGGTGCTCGCCCTTTGGTAAATTGGGCTGTATGAGCAGCGGCATAGTTTGTGGCACAGTAATAGACATACATGGTGCATACAGACATCCAGCATTCTGGCAGCGATGGATGAGAGCCTTTTGTTCGGTCACTTAGAAGTCGCTGGAGGTCTGTAACTGGGGCCAACAGGTTACAGCGCACAAAGGTCACTAGTGGTCATTTCCAGCTGCGCTTATTGGGCATCGCTGTCATAGAGAAGACACATACTGTGTAATGGGGCCATTTGTCTGCGGAAGATGACGGGATTGCAGTAATGTGCTAAACCCCTAAATATTCACATATGAACTTTGAGAGTAAAATATCCAAAAGATACTGTCAGTGTAACCCTGAAATCCCATCGCACGTCTGTGTAATATCCTCTCCCCCCAATACAGAGAGCTGCATCGTCTCACACATCGGAGACTGCAGTCATTGCTCTCATGTATGGGTCTGCCAGGGCGCGCACTGCGCTGGAAATCTGCAAGGGCCATTTATACAAGTGCAACAATCCATAGGAGTTGTGCAGAATGTGGCTGTACCTTGCTATATATAGATTAAGGCCCGCTCGCAGGTCTGATGGGCGGTTTTGTTTTTTTTTTGGTCCGGCCTCAAGGCCGCTCGCACAGCTGTAGGTGACCACCCACAGCTTGTGCGAGCGGCCTGGCAATGGTCACGATTATCTCGACTATCGAGCTTGCAACGAGACCCTTGTGGTAGGGTCTCATCCACTGCAAGCCCCAGTGAACTTCCTGCTCTAATAGAGTACATTAAGTTGGATTAATTAGTAGAAATAGATCGGTCCTACAAAAGGTTGGTCCTAAAGCAGAAATAGGTTGGACTATAGTGGAAGTAGGTTGGTCCTAAAGCAGAAGTAGGTTGGTCCTAAAGCAGAAGTAGGTTGGACTATAGTGTAAGTAGGTTGGTCCTAAAGCAGAAGTTTTACTATAGTGGAAGTAGGTTGGTCCTAAAGCAGAAGTAGGTTGGACTATAGTGTAAGTAGGTTGGTCCTAAAGCAGAAGTAGGTTGGACTATAGTGGATGTAGGTTGGTCCTAAAGCAGAAGTAGGTTGGACTATAGTGTAAGTAGGTTGGTCCTAAAGCAGAAGTAGGTTGGACTATAGTGTAAGTAGGTTGGTCCTAAAGCAGAAGTAGGTTGGACTATAGTGGATGTAGGTTGGTCCTAAAGCAGAAGTAGGTTGGTCCTAAAGAGGCAGTAGGCTGGACTATAGTGTAAGTAGGTTGGTCCTAAAGCAGAAATAGGTTGGACTATAGTGGAAGTAGGTTGGACTATAGTGTAAGTAGATTGGTCCTAAAGCAGAAGTAGGTTGGACTATAGTGGAAGTAGGTTGGTCCTAAAGCAGAAGTAGGTTGGACTATAGTGTAAGTAGGTTGGTCCTAAAGCAGAAGTAGGTTGGTCCTAAAGAAGAAGTAGGTTGGTCCTAAACCAGAAGTAGGTTGGTCCTAAAGCAGATGTAGGTTGGTCCTAAAGCAGAAGTAGGTTGGACTATAGCGCAAGTAGGTTGGTCCTAAAGCAGAAGTAGGTTGGTCCTAAAGAAGAAGTAGGTTGGACTATAGTGGAAGTAGGTTGGTCCTAAAGCAGAAATAGGTTGGACTATAGTGGAAGTAGGTTGGTCCTAAAGCAGAACTAGGTTGGACTATAGTGGATGTAGGTTGGTCCTAAAGCAGAAATAGGTTGGACTATAGTGGAAGTAGATTGGTCCTAAAGCAGAAGTAGGTTGGACTATAGTGTAAGTAGGTTGGTCCTAAAGCAGAAGTAGGTTGGACTATAGTGGATGTAGGTTGGTCCTAAAGCAGAAGTAGGTTGGACTATAGTGGAAGTAGGTTGGTCCTAAAGAGGCAGTAGGCTGGACTATAGTGTAAGTAGGTTGGTCCTAAAGCAGAAATAGGTTGGACTATAGTGGAAGTAGGTTGGACTATAGTGTAAGTAGGTTGGTCCTAAAGCAGAAGTAGGTTGGACTATAGTGGAAGTAGGTTGGTCCTAAAGCAGAAGTAGGTTGGACTATAGTGTAAGTAGGTTGGTCCTAAAGCAGAAGTAGGTTGGTCCTAAAGAAGAAGTAGGTTGGACTATAGTGGAAGTAGGTTGGTCCTAAACCAGAAGTAGGTTGGTCCTAAAGCAGATGTAGGTTGGTCCTAAAGCAGAAGTAGGTTAGTCCTAAAGAAGAAGTAGGTTGGACTATAGTGGATGTAGGTTGGTCCTAAAGCAGAAGTAGGTTGGTCCTAAAGCAGAAATAGGTTGGACTATAGTGGAAGTAGGTTGGTCCTAAAGCAGAACTAGGTTGGACTATAGTGGATGTAGGTTGGTCCTAAAGCAGAAATAGGTTGGATTATAATGGAAGTAGGTTGGTTCTAAAGCAGAAGTAGGTTGGCCCTAAAGCAGAAGTAGTACTATAGTGGAAGTAGGTTGGTCCTAAAGCAGAAGTAGTTTGGACTATAGTGGAAGTAGGTTGGTCCTAAAGCAGAAGTAGGTAGGACTTGATGTGACGTTTTTACTCTTTCCAACAAGGAAATTGGCTCCAATCAAGCGCTGTCCACAGGGTATGGCATTATTTTGGCATGGCTTTGAAAAATGGAGTGATTGCCTTTCTTATTCAAAATCCCTTTTACCTTGTACAAATCTCCCACTTTACCAGCACCAAAGCAGCCCCAGACCATCACATTACCTCCACCATGCTTGACAGATTGCGTCAGGCACTCTTCCAGCACCTTTTCACTTGTTCTGCGTCTCACAAATGTTCTTCTGTGTGATCCAAACACCTCAAACTTCGATTCTTCTGTCCATAACACATTTTTCCAATCTTCCTCTGTCCAATGTTCGTGTTCTTTTGCCCATATTAATATTTTCCTTTTATTGGCCAGTCTCAGATATGGCTTTTTCTTTGCCAATCTGTCTAGAAGGCCAGAATCCCGGAGTTGCCTCTTCACTGTAGATGTTGACACTGGCGTTTTGCGGCTACCATTTAATGAAGCTGCCAGTTGAGGACTTGTGAGGCGCCTATTTCTCAAACTAGATACTCTAATGTACTTGTCTTCTTGCACAGTTGTGCACTGGGGCCTCCCATTTCTCTTTCTACTCTGGTTAAAGCCTGTTTGTGCTGTTCTCTGAAGGGAGAAGTACACACCGTTGTAGGAAATGTTCAGTTTCTTGGCAATTTGCATGGAAGAGCCTTCATTTCTAAGAACAAGAATAGACTGTCGAGTATCACATGAAAGTTCTCTCTTTCTGGCCATTTGGAGAGTATAATCGAACCCACAAATGTGATGCTCCAGATACTCAACTAGCTCAAAGGAAGGCCAGTTTTATAGCTTCTCTAACATGCAAACCCGTTTTCAGCTGTGCTAACCTAATTGCACAAGGGTTTTCAAATCATCCATTAGTCTTCTAACGCGCTTAGCAAACACAATGTACCATTAGAACACTGGAGTGATGGTTGCTGGAAATGGGCCTATATACACCTATGTAGATATTCCTTTAAAAACCAGATATTTGCAGCTAGTATAGTCATTTACCACATTAACAATGTATAGAGTGTATTTCTGATTCATTTAATGTTATATTCATTGAAAAAAACAGTGCTTTTCCTTAAAAAATAAGGACATTTCTAAGTGACCCCAAACTTTTGAACAGTAGTGTAGGTGGTGACATATTTCCCTTTCCAAGTACAAGGAAGTGTGAGCCTTTGGGGCACATGTAAGCCTACAGAAAGGTGGCAGGGTTACCCTATATTTTGCGTACTGTAACAATGGGCCTGATTCAGCAAGGAACGCAAAGGAGAGAACGCAATGCATTTGGCCAATGTTTTTACACTACGGGTGTGCGAACTAGCCAGAGCGATCGGGTTATGGGTATGCAGACCCTTCCAAAATCGATTGACAGGTAGTGCCATTTGTCTGTGGTGACGAGGGGGGTGGTCAGGCGAACGCAGGAGTTAAAACAGCGTTATAGGGGCGTGCATAATTAAGGCAGTGTGGCGGCATACGCAGCCATACCGTAAGGTGTACACAGGAAGCGGACAAATTCCTGCGTCAGGTCAGGTCAACCATTATTGTGCTAATGGGTCCGATGGTTCTCGATGTTACCGATGTTTACGCTATCTTGCGTGCTGATCAGGCTGTGATTAAAGGTAGATGGGCGGCTTAGTATGGGGCTGGGCGTCTGCAACTTGTGTTGCGGTCTCTGTATGCATAGATTCTCGCAGCGGACGGGTGTGCGTTCTGCATTCGTGCGTTCCTTGCTGAATCAGGCCCAATGTCTGCCCCAACTAATGAGTTTACATTAGACATTCTCAACACGTAACTTTAATATGTAATAAAGCAGAGTCTGCAGGACGTGTCTCTGGGTAGCCGGGAACGCAGCTCGGAGTTAGTCAGCCGCAGCACCGGAGGAAATCGCTCATTATCCGGGCACATCCAATTTATCAATTTCTGCTGGAAAACCAAATCTGTGCAAATGTCCCATCTAAGAGGGATTTAATTTGTGGGCAGACGCGGGGCCCTGCTTTATTGGGACGTCAGTCACTGTGTTCATTAGCTGGGAGCAGAGACGAGGACATCTCTGGGGCAGAGACGGCTACAGAGAGACGCAGAGAGATCAGCACTAATTCATTTCTCCTGGTTTAATCGGCAAAGTTTTAACTCTCAATGACCAGTCATCACGTGGACGGCAAAACTCACGTCTTTGGGGTTGTAAAGTAGGGAATAAAGGCCCTCATTCAGAGCCGCTCGCTATTTGCGGTCGTTCGTTCTAAAACAAGGGGTGGCTATTCAAATGAACCGTTCGCTCATTGCGGTCTGTTCACGCCTCTAAGTCTGAACGAGCGAGCAAAACTTGCGGTTGTTATTTTCAAAAAATACGCCCCCTGGCCGCTCGCATCCTACGTCATGTCCGCTATTTAATAGATTAATCGAGTACATCGAACAGCGTATGAACTGCTCGCTATTCTTGTGGTTGGTTTTTTCAACCGCTATTTTGCGAGCAGTTCAGAGTAAAAAAAAAACAAGTGACGTGGTCAATGATGCTGCTGTATTAATTATGCACACCCATAAAACGCCCGTTTTGACCTTTAAGCACTCCTGTGTTCGGATCTCCACTCCCCGTTTTCAAGCACCTTCCCGTTACCACCCACATACGCCTCATTCTATCACTCAAAATAGCAGGCACTCGCTATATAGCGAACAAACGATTTTCGGCCGCACTGACTGGTTCGCGCATGCGTACTAAAAACCGTACGCATGCGCAGATGTGCAAATATCGCTCGGAACGAGCGTACTGCCGCTTACGAGCGGCTCTGAATCAGGGCCAAAATGTGAAAACAACTATTTATTATTCAAAGGCAACCGGTCACAGACACATGGAGGCGGCATCCATTTCATGGGCTGAACTACGATTCATGTGATTGCGGCCAATCCACGTCTGTTTTGTGGATGGAGCCTGCGATTTTGCGCACTGCCATTGTGTCCAAGCCAAGCGTAGGCAACTATGAGCAACTAAGGGTGATTATGAGTCATACAAAACTCTGGGCCTGATTCAGACCGCTCGCAAGCGGGTCGATGTTGCCCAAGTGCGCACGACGGAGGTGACTCCGTCGTGCGCATACGCGAGACCCGAATAACAACGGCTAAGCCAAAAGGGGGCGTGCTGTCGATGGTGATTGACAGCACGCCCCCTTGGTGGGCGTGCTGGGGGCGTGGCTGCCCAGACGGAGGCGTTCCCATGGGAACGCCTACCGTCTGGGGCCGGCCCCACTGACATCACTAGTGATGTCAGTGGGAGTGATTTTGGTTCTGATTGAGCCAAAAGCACTCCTGGGCTTGCGGCAGATGAGACCCTACCACAAGGGTCTCGTCGCAAGCCCGATGGTGGCGATGGTCTTGACCATCGCAACCATCATTTTGGCCGCTCGCTATAGCTGTGGGTGGTCACCCATAGCTATGCGAGCGGACGGGAGGCCGCTCCAAAAAGAAGGAGGGATGGCCCTGAATCAGAGCGAGCGCTCTGTCATAGCGTCCGGCTCTGAATCAGGGCCTCTGTCTCATATCTACATGAGGATAAAAGGGGCATGACTGGGTGACAACTGGGCGTTTGCTCGTAGGGTGTCTTGTGGGCAGAATTGGCGGCACAACAACATAGCGACCCCGCAAATGACGAGTCCGTAATACTAGTATTAATACTTTTCCTGTATTGTTCAACTGTCTCTTACATGGGGAAGAGAGTAACTCAGCGCAGAACATTGACGCTGTAAAATGTGATGGCGGTTTTGCACCCACCATGATATAGAGACCAAAATAACAGCAGCAGAAGCCTGCGCAGATGAGGAGTCGGGCGATATTCTTAGCGCAGTACTGACTCATTGTGCAGAGCGACATTTTATTTTATAGGCCAAGATTATTAGTGTGTGGTAAACAGGTGGAGAAGAAACAAATTAGGGAGTTTCACTTAATGAAAGGTGAGATAATAAGGTGACAGGAGAGAGGACGCTGTAGGTTTTGTCTCCTCTCCGCGCACTTCAGCCAATGTCTGTAGCGAGGAGATAGCAGCCAGGCACCTCCGTTGAGCTTCATAAATGGCTGCCGGCGGAGAAAGATATTGCGTCTGCGCTGCCAGCGTTCACCAGGATGCAGCCTACCAACCCACCTCTTTGCCACCTCACCTTTTAATTCGGGACACCTATGAATTTACACAGGGTCTGCGGCTGACTAAATGCCCCCCCATACACTGGGCCTGATTCAGACCCGGTCGCAAGCGCTGAGCGCTCGCAACCTGGTCGATGTTAGCCTACTGGGCATGTGCATGACTGAACCGGCTCCGTCGTGCGCATGCGCGAGACCTGGCTAGCGATGGGTGCCCTGTCGCTCCGGGTCTCGCACCAAAGGGGACAAGCTGTCGATGGTGATTGACAGCTCGCCCCGTTTGGTAGGCGGGCAGGGAGGGTGGCTGGCCAAACGGAGGCGTTCCTGAAGTAACGCCTGCCGTTCGTGGGCGGCCCCTCTGACATCACCAGTGATGTCAGTGGGAGAGCTTCCGGATCTATTAGAGCCAGAAGCTCTCTGGGGCTTGCGGCCACGAGACCCTACCACAAGGGTCTCGTCGCAAGCCCGAGCGTCGCGATGGTCTTGACCATCGCGACCATCAACCTGGCCGCTTGCAATAGCTGTGAGTGGTCACCCACAGCTATGCGAGCGGCCAGGAGTCCGCACACACAAAAAAAAAAGCCCTGATTCAGAGCGAGCGCTCGTTCAGAGCGTCCGGCTCTGATTCAGGCCCACTATCCGATAGATGGCCAGATCCGGCAATGGAATCGGAAACGTCGATCCGCCGGTCTAAAATGCCGACCGGCGGCCATCGATGTTCTGTGAGCCGTCAGAGGATGAGTGAAATTATACATATAAAATTTCACCAATTTGCAAATCGTGATCGGCAAATCGGTGAAATCCAACATGTTCAATTTCACTGATCCAGAGATGCCGGGGTGGAAGAATTGCAGGAACGCAGGCGATCCATCGCTAGTGTATGGGCCCCTTAACTTCAAGTCTTCATTTCACCTGGCTCTAATCAGCCACAGAACCTGTGTAATTCACTTGTGTCCCGAATGAAAGGACGATCTGGCCGGCCACCGTTACAGGGATCTTACTCAGACTGACTCACAGAGGAATAAAATGGCATTTCTTGTAAGTGAGCAAAGCAAGGAGAACAATTAGCCGGTGTGCAGGAATGGGCTTCATGTTACAGATTCCATTACTCATTGCACACGGACTGATCTTCCCCGATATTTGCTGATTTTTAAGTAGATTTTTTTTTATTGTGTTACAAATCTACGGACGCCACTTGCTTCTACATAATGTAGGTACTTTTATAGGAACGATATATTGTGCGAATCGCAAAGTGTGTACGGCCGTCCGCGGGTCGTTCATGGCATCGTCCCACCTCCTGTGCAGCACTGCAGACGGCACGGTGAGATGAACCACGCTATGCTGATAAATGCAGCATGGACCAACACATCGCTCCGTTATTCACTGCATCGGACGGCGCTATGTATCGCGCCGTCGCATTGTGTCTTTGCTGGGTACGCACATCGTGTCCTGTGTACCCAGCATAAGTCAGTGACTTCAAATGGGGAACTGGACATTCCTAATAATATGGCAACACACAATGAGCAACTTCTAAAGATTATTTTAATAAACAGAATTATGACACTGAAGCTGTTACCTCCATCGATCTGGAGATGTTTCTAGCAGAACTGGAGGAGTTTCTATTGTAAAGCATAAATGTCATTTACTTACTGTACCCCTAATGCCCAGATGCAAAGCTGCTTCTATACAGAGAATAACTTGTGTTTTTAGAGCAGAAACCATCTCAGAAAGGACGCAGTTTATGGCTTAATCCTGCCCATGCGGCCCCCCACTCAGCCTCAGGAGGGCATATATCACCTGCCAGGCTCCCTCTCGCTACAAGTACCCAGAGTTGCCCCCCTGCTGTGCCAGAGGCCTGTACAGTTATTCTAAAAGGACATAAAACACAGCAGACACTTTTTGGGATGGATGGAGAGGTGAACGTATGCCCATTTGTATAGTGTATCTATACCTACACACCGCAGGAGCACAATGGGGGTGTGATTGGGCACTCTCATATAGGCACAGACTGTCTGATCCCATCTATACCTACACACCGCAGGAGCACAATGGGGGTGTGATTGGGCACTCTCATATAGGCGCAGACTGTCTGATCCCATCTATACCTACACACCGCAGGAGCACAATGGGGGTGTGATTGGGCACTCTCATATAGGCACAGACAGTCTGATCCCATCTATACCTACACACCGCAGGAGCACAATGGGGGTGTGATTGGGCACTCTCATATAGGCACAGGCTGTCTGATCCCATCTATACCTACACACCGCAGGAGCACAATGGGGGTGTGATTGGGCACTCTCATATAGGCACAGACAGTCTGATCCCATCTATACCTACACACCGCAGGAGCACAATGGGGGAGTGATTGGGCACTCTCATATAGGCACAGGCTGTCTGATCCCATCTATACCTACAGACCGCAGGAGCACAATGGGGGTGTGATTGGGCACTCTCATATAGGCACAGACTGTCTGATCCCATCTATACCTACACACCGCAGGAGCACAATGGGGGTGTGATTGGGCACTCTCATATAGGCGCAGACTGTCTGATCCCATCTATACCTACACACCGCAGGAGCACAATGGGGGTGTGATTGGGCACTCTCATATAGGCACAGACAGTCTGATCCCATCTATACCTACACACCGCAGGAGCACAATGGGGGAGTGATTGGGCACTCTCATATAGGCACAGACTGTCTGATCCCATCTATACCTACACACCGCAGGAGCACAATGGGGGTGTGATTGGGCACTCTCATATAGGCACAGACAGTCTGATCCCATCTATACCTACACACCGCAGGAGCACAATGGGGGTGTGATTGGGCACTCTCATATAGGCACAGACAGTCTGATCCCATCTATACCTACACACCGCAGGAGCACAATGGGGGTGTGATTGGGCACTCTCATATAGGCACAGACTGTCTGATCCCATCTATACCTACACACCGCAGGAGCACAATGGGGGTGTGATTGGGCACTCTCATATAGGCGCAGACTGTCTGATCCCATCTATACCTACACACCGCAGGAGCACAATGGGGGTGTGATTGGGCACTCTCATATAGGCACAGACAGTCTGATCCCATCTATACCTACACACCGCAGGAGCACAATGGGGGTGTGATTGGGCACTCTCATATAGGCACAGGCTGTCTGATCCCATCTATACCTACACACCGCAGGAGCACAATGGGGGTGTGATTGGGAACTCTCATATAGGCACAGACAGTCTGATCCCATCTATACCTACACACCGCAGGAGCACAATGGGGGAGTGATTGGGCACTCTCATATAGGCACAGGCTGTCTGATCCCATCTATACCTACAGACCGCAGGAGCACAATGGGGGTGTGATTGGGCACTCTCATATAGGCACAGACTGTCTGATCCCATCTATACCTACACACCGCAGGAGCACAATGGGGGAGTGATTGGGCACTCTCATATAGGCGCAGACTGTCTGATCCCATCTATACCTACACACCGCAGGAGCACAATGGGGGTGTGATTGGGCACTCTCATATAGGCACAGACAGTCTGATCCCATCTATACCTACACACCGCAGGAGCACAATGGGGGTGTGATTGGGCACTCTCATATAGGCACAGACAGTCTGATCCCATCTATACCTACACACCGCAGGAGCACAATGGGGGTGTGATTGGGCACTCTCATATAGGCACAGACAGTCTGATCCCATCTATACCTACACACCGCAGGAGCACAATGGGGGTGTGATTGGGCACTCTCATATAGGCGCAGACTGTCTGATCCCATCTATACCTACACACCGCAGGAGCACAATGGGGGTGTGATTGGGCACTCTCATATAGGCACAGACAGTCTGATCCCATCTATACCTACACACCGCAGGAGCACAATGGGGGAGTGATTGGGCACTCTCATATAGGCACAGGCTGTCTGATCCCATCTATACCTACAGACCGCAGGAGCACAATGGGGGTGTGATTGGGCACTCTCATATAGGCACAGACTGTCTGATCCCATCTATACCTACACACCGCAGGACCACAATGGGGGAGTGATTGGGCACTCTCATATAGGCGCAGACTGTCTGATCCCATCTATACCTACACACCGCAGGAGCACAATGGGGGTGTGATTGGGCACTCTCATATAGGCACTGACTGTCTGATCCCATCTATACCTACACACCGCAGGAGCACAATGGGGGAGTGATTGGGCACTCTCATATAGGCACAGACTGTCTGATCCCATCTATACCTACACACCGCAGGAGCACAATGGGGGTGTGATTGGGCACTCTCATATAGGCACAGACAGTCTGATCCCATCTATACCTACACACCGCAGGAGCACAATGGGGGTGTGATTGGGCACTCTCATATAGGCGCAGACTGTCTGATCCCATCTATACCTACACACCGCAGGAGCACAATGGGGGTGTGATTGGGCACTCTCATATAGGCGCAGACTGTCTGATCCCATCTATACCTACACACCGCAGGAGCACAATGGGGGTGTGATTGGGCACTCTCATATAGGCGCAGACAGTCTGATCCCATCTATACCTACACACCGCAGGAGCACAATGGGGGAGTGATTGGGCACTCTCATATAGGCACAGACTGTCTGATCCCATCTATACCTACACACCGCAGGAGCACAATGGGGGTGTGATTGGGCACTCTCATATAGGCGCAGACTGTCTGATCCCATCTATACCTACACACCGCAGGAGCACAATGGGGGGAGTGATTGGGCACTCTCATATAGGCACAGACAGTCTGATCCCATCTATACCTACACACCGCAGGAGCACAATGGGGGTGTGATTGGGCACTCTCATATAGGCACAGACTGTCTGATCCCATCTATACCTACACACCGCAGGAGCACAATGGGGGAGTGATTGGGCACTCTCATATAGGCACAGACAGTCTGATCCCATCTATACCTACACACCGCAGGAGCACAATGGGGGGAGTGATTGGGCACTCTCATATAGGCACAGACTGTCTGATCCCAGCTATACCTACACACCGCAGGAGCACAATGGGGGTGTGATTGGGCACTCTCATATAGGCACTGACAGTCTGATCCCATCTATATCTACACACCATAGGAGCACAATGGGGGTGTGATTGGGCACTCTCATATAGGCACAGGCTGTCTGATCCCATCTATACCTACACACCGCAGGAGCACAATGGGGGAGTGATTGGGCACTCTCATATAGGCACAGACAGTCTGATCCCATCTATACCTACACACCGCAGGAGCACAATGGGGGTGTGATTGGGCACTCTCATATAGGCACAGACAGTCTGATCCCATCTATACCTACACACCGCAGGAGCACAATGGGGGTGTGATTGGGCACTCTCATATAGGCACAGACAGTCTGATCCCATTTATACCTACACACCGCAGGAGCACAATGGGGGTGTGATTGGGCACTCTCATATAGGCACAGACAGTCTGATCCCATCTATACCTACACACCGCAGGAGCACAATGGGGGTGTGATTGGGCACTCTCATATAGGCGCAGACTGTCTGATCCCATCTATACCTACACACCGCAGGAGCACAATGGGGGTGTGATTGGGCACTCTCATATAGGCACAGACAGTCTGATCCCATCTATACCTACACACCGCAGGAGCACAATGGGGGAGTGATTGGGCACTCTCATATAGGCACAGACTGTCTGATCCCATCTATACCTACACACCGCAGGAGCACAATGGGGGTGTGATTGGGCACTCTCATATAGGCGCAGACTGTCTGATCCCATCTATACCTACACACCGCAGGAGCACAATGGGGGTGTGATTGGGCACTCTCATATAGGCGCAGACAGTCTGATCCCATCTATACCTACAGACCGCAGGAGCACAATGGGGGTGTGATTGGGCACTCTCATATAGGCACAGACAGTCTGATCCCATCTATACCTACACACCGCAGGAGCACAATGGGGGTGTGATTGGGCACTCTCATATAGGCACAGGCTGTCTGATCCCATCTATACCTACAGACCGCAGGAGCACAATGGGGGTGATTGGGCACTCTCATATAGGCACAGACAGTCTGATCCCATCTATACCTACACACCGCAGGAGCACAATGGGGGTGTGATTGGGCACTCTCATATAGGCACAGACTGTCTGATCCCATCTATACCTACACACCACAGCACAATGGGGGTGTGATTGGGCACTCTCATATAGGCACAGGCTGTCTGATCCCATCTATACCTACAGACCGCAGGAGCACAATGGGGGTGTGATTGGGCACTCTCATATAGGCACAGGCTGTCTGATCCCATCTATACCTACAGACAGCAGGAGCACAATGGGGGTGTGATTGGGCACTCTCATATAGGCACAGACAGTCTGATCCCATCTATACCTACACACCATAGGAGCACAATGGGGGTGTGATTGGGCACTCTCATATAGGCACAGACTGTCTGATCCCATCTATACCTACACACCGCAGGAGCACAATGGGGGAGTGATTGGGCACTCTCATATAGGCACAGGCTGTCTGATCCCATCTATATCTACACACCGCAGGAGCACAATGGGGGTGTGATTGGGCACTCTCATATAGGCACAGACTGTCTGATGCCAGCTATATCTACACACCGCAGGAGCACAATGGGGGAGTGATTGGGCACTCTCATATAGGCACAGGCTGTCTGATCCCATCTATATCTACACACTGCAGGAGCACAATGGGGGTGTGATTGGGCACTCTCATATAGGCACAGACAGTCTGATCCCATCTATACCTACACACCGCAGGAGCACAATGGGGGTGTGATTGGGCACTCTCATATAGGCACAGGCTGTCTGATCCCATCTATACCTACACACCACAGCACAATGGGGGTGTGATTGGGCACTCTCATATAGGCACTGACAGTCTGATCCCATCTATACCTAACCGCAGGAGCACAATGGGGGAGTGATTGGGCACTCTCATATAGGCACAGACTGTCTGATCCCAGCTATACCTACACACCGCAGGAGCACAATGGGGGTGTGATTGGGCACTCTCATATAGGCACAGACAGTCTGATCCCATCTATACCTACACACCGCAGGAGCACAATGGGGGTGTGATTGGGCACTCTCATATAGGCACAGACTGTCTGATCCCATCTATACCTACACACCGCAGGAGCACAATGGGGGTGTGATTGGGCACTCTCATATAGGCACAGGCTGTCTGATCCCATCTATACCTACAGACCGCAGGAGCACAATGGGGGTGTGATTGGGCACTCTCATATAGGCACAGACTGTCTGATCCCATCTATACCTACACACCGCAGGACCACAATGGGGGAGTGATTGGGCACTCTCATATAGGCACAGGCTGTCTGATCCCATCTATACCTACAGACCGCAGGAGCACAATGGGGGTGTGATTGGGCACTCTCATATAGGCACTGACTGTCTGATCCCATCTATACCTACACACCGCAGGAGCACAATGGGGGAGTGATTGGGCACTCTCATATAGGCACAGACTGTCTGATCCCAGCTATACCTACACACCGCAGGAGCACAATGGGGGTGTGATTGGGCACTCTCATATAGGCACAGACAGTCTGATCCCATCTATACCTACACACCGCAGGAGCACAATGGGGGTGTGATTGGGCACTCTCATATAGGCGCAGACTGTCTGATCCCATCTATACCTACACACCGCAGGAGCACAATGGGGGTGTGATTGGGCACTCTCATATAGGCACAGACAGTCTGATCCCATCTATACCTACACACCGCAGGAGCACAATGGGGGTGTGATTGGGCACTCTCATATAGGCGCAGACTGTCTGATCCCATCTATACCTACACACCGCAGGAGCACAATGGGGGTGTGATTGGGCACTCTCATATAGGCGCAGACTGTCTGATCCCATCTATACCTACACACCGCAGGAGCACAATGGGGGTGTGATTGGGCACTCTCATATAGGCGCAGACAGTCTGATCCCATCTATACCTACACACCGCAGGAGCACAATGGGGGAGTGATTGGGCACTCTCATATAGGCACAGACTGTCTGATCCCATCTATACCTACACACCGCAGGAGCACAATGGGGGGAGTGATTGGGCACTCTCATATAGGCACAGACAGTCTGATCCCATCTATACCTACACACCGCAGGAGCACAATGGGGGTGTGATTGGGCACTCTCATATAGGCGCAGACTGTCTGATCCCATCTATACCTACACACCGCAGGAGCACAATGGGGGTGTGATTGGGCACTCTCATATAGGCGCAGACTGTCTGATCCCATCTATACCTACACACCGCAGGAGCACAATGGGGGTGTGATTGGGCACTCTCATATAGGCGCAGACAGTCTGATCCCATCTATACCTACACACCGCAGGAGCACAATGGGGGAGTGATTGGGCACTCTCATATAGGCACAGACTGTCTGATCCCATCTATACCTACACACCGCAGGAGCACAATGGGGGTGTGATTGGGCACTCTCATATAGGCGCAGACTGTCTGATCCCATCTATACCTACACACCGCAGGAGCACAATGGGGGGAGTGATTGGGCACTCTCATATAGGCACAGACAGTCTGATCCCATCTATACCTACACACCGCAGGAGCACAATGGGGGTGTGATTGGGCACTCTCATATAGGCACAGACTGTCTGATCCCATCTATACCTACACACCGCAGGAGCACAATGGGGGAGTGATTGGGCACTCTCATATAGGCACAGACAGTCTGATCCCATCTATACCTACACACCGCAGGAGCACAATGGGGGGAGTGATTGGGCACTCTCATATAGGCACAGACTGTCTGATCCCAGCTATACCTACACACCGCAGGAGCACAATGGGGGTGTGATTGGGCACTCTCATATAGGCACTGACAGTCTGATCCCATCTATATCTACACACCATAGGAGCACAATGGGGGTGTGATTGGGCACTCTCATATAGGCACAGACAGTCTGATCCCATCTATACCTACACACCGCAGGAGCACAATGGGGGTGTGATTGGGCACTCTCATATAGGCACAGACAGTCTGATCCCATCTATACCTACACACCGCAGGAGCACAATGGGGGTGTGATTGGGCACTCTCATATAGGCACAGACAGTCTGATCCCATTTATACCTACACACCGCAGGAGCACAATGGGGGTGTGATTGGGCACTCTCATATAGGCACAGACAGTCTGATCCCATCTATACCTACACACCGCAGGAGCACAATGGGGGTGTGATTGGGCACTCTCATATAGGCGCAGACTGTCTGATCCCATCTATACCTACACACCGCAGGAGCACAATGGGGGTGTGATTGGGCACTCTCATATAGGCACAGACAGTCTGATCCCATCTATACCTACACACCGCAGGAGCACAATGGGGGAGTGATTGGGCACTCTCATATAGGCACAGACTGTCTGATCCCATCTATACCTACACACCGCAGGAGCACAATGGGGGTGTGATTGGGCACTCTCATATAGGCGCAGACTGTCTGATCCCATCTATACCTACACACCGCAGGAGCACAATGGGGGTGTGATTGGGCACTCTCATATAGGCGCAGACAGTCTGATCCCATCTATACCTACAGACCGCAGGAGCACAATGGGGGTGTGATTGGGCACTCTCATATAGGCACAGACAGTCTGATCCCATCTATACCTACACACCGCAGGAGCACAATGGGGGTGTGATTGGGCACTCTCATATAGGCACAGGCTGTCTGATCCCATCTATACCTACAGACCGCAGGAGCACAATGGGGGTGATTGGGCACTCTCATATAGGCACAGACAGTCTGATCCCATCTATACCTACACACCGCAGGAGCACAATGGGGGTGTGATTGGGCACTCTCATATAGGCACAGACTGTCTGATCCCATCTATACCTACACACCACAGCACAATGGGGGTGTGATTGGGCACTCTCATATAGGCACAGGCTGTCTGATCCCATCTATACCTACAGACCGCAGGAGCACAATGGGGGTGTGATTGGGCACTCTCATATAGGCACAGGCTGTCTGATCCCATCTATACCTACAGACAGCAGGAGCACAATGGGGGTGTGATTGGGCACTCTCATATAGGCACAGACAGTCTGATCCCATCTATACCTACACACCGCAGGAGCACAATGGGGGTGTGATTGGGCACTCTCATATAGGCACAGACAGTCTGATCCCATCTATACCTACACACCGCAGGAGCACAATGGGGGTGTGATTGGGCACTCTCATATAGGCACAGGCTGTCTGATCCCATCTATACCTACACACCACAGCACAATGGGGGTGTGATTGGGCACTCTCATATAGGCACTGACAGTCTGATCCCATCTATACCTAACCGCAGGAGCACAATGGGGGAGTGATTGGGCACTCTCATATAGGCACAGACTGTCTGATCCCAGCTATACCTACACACCGCAGGAGCACAATGGGGGTGTGATTGGGCACTCTCATATAGGCACAGACAGTCTGATCCCATCTATACCTACACACCGCAGGAGCACAATGGGGGTGTGATTGGGCACTCTCATATAGGCACAGACTGTCTGATCCCATCTATACCTACACACCGCAGGAGCACAATGGGGGTGTGATTGGGCACTCTCATATAGGCACAGGCTGTCTGATCCCATCTATACCTACAGACCGCAGGAGCACAATGGGGGTGTGATTGGGCACTCTCATATAGGCACAGACTGTCTGATCCCATCTATACCTACACACCGCAGGACCACAATGGGGGAGTGATTGGGCACTCTCATATAGGCACAGGCTGTCTGATCCCATCTATACCTACAGACCGGAGGAGCACAATGGGGGTGTGATTGGGCACTCTCATATAGGCACAGACTGTCTGATCCCATCTATACCTACACACCACAGCACAATGGGGGTGTGATTGGGCACTCTCATATAGGCACAGGCTGTCTGATCCCATCTATACCTACAGACCGCAGGAGCACAATGGGGGAGTGATTGGGCACTCTCATATAGGCACAGACTGTCTGATCCCATCTATACCTACAGACAGCAGGAGCACAATGGGGGTGTGATTGGGCACTCTCATATAGGCACAGACAGTCTGATCCCATCTATACCTACACACCATAGGAGCACAATGGGGGTGTGATTGGGCACTCTCATATAGGCACAGACTGTCTGATCCCATCTATACCTACAGACCGCAGGAGCACAATGGGGGTGATTGGGCACTCTCATATAGGCACAGACTGTCTGATCCCATCTATACCTACACACCACAGCACAATGGGGGTGTGATTGGGCACTCTCATATAGGCACAGGCTGTCTGATCCCATCTATACCTACAGACCGCAGGAGCACAATGGGGGTGTGATTGGGCACTCTCATATAGGCACAGGCTGTCTGATCCCATCTATACCTACAGACAGCAGGAGCACAATGGGGGTGTGATTGGGCACTCTCATATAGGCACAGACAGTCTGATCCCATCTATACCTACACACCATAGGAGCACAATGGGGGTGTGATTGGGCACTCTCATATAGGCACAGACTGTCTGATCCCATCTATACCTACACACCGCAGGAGCACAATGGGGGAGTGATTGGGCACTCTCATATAGGCACAGGCTGTCTGATCCCATCTATATCTACACACCGCAGGAGCACAATGGGGGTGTGATTGGGCACTCTCATATAGGCACAGACTGTCTGATCCCAGCTATATCTACACACCGCAGGAGCACAATGGGGGAGTGATTGGGCACTCTCATATAGGCACAGGCTGTCTGATCCCATCTATATCTACAGACCGCAGGAGCACAATGGGGGTGTGATTGGGCACTCTCATATAGGCACAGACAGTCTGATCCCATCTATACCTACACACCGCAGGAGCACAATGGGGGTGTGATTGGGCACTCTCATATAGGCACAGACAGTCTGATCCCATCTATACCTACACACCGCAGGAGCACAATGGGGGTGTGATTGGGCACTCTCATATAGGCACTGACAGTCTGATCCCATCTATACCTAACCGCAGGAGCACAATGGGGGAGTGATTGG
This sequence comes from Taudactylus pleione, assembly GCA_031769625.1. NCBI lineage: Eukaryota > Metazoa > Chordata > Amphibia > Anura > Myobatrachidae > Taudactylus > Taudactylus pleione. The sequence goes on from JAUIMM010000994.1 coordinate 66,331, forward strand.
GCACTCTCATATAGGCACAGACTGTCTGATCCCAGCTATACCTACACACCGCAGGAGCACAATGGGGGTGTGATTGGGCACTCTCATATAGGCACAGACAGTCTGATCCCATCTATACCTACACACCGCAGGAGCACAATGGGGGTGTGATTGGGCACTCTCATATAGGCACAGACTGTCTGATCCCATCTATACCTACACACCGCAGGAGCACAATGGGGGAGTGATTGGGCACTCTCATATAGGCACAGACAGTCTGATCCCATCTATACCTACACACCATAGGAGCACAATGGGGGTGTGATTGGGCACTCTCATATAGGCACAGACAGTCTGATCCCATCTATACCTACACACCGCAGGAGCACAATGGGGGTGTGATTGGGCACTCTCATATAGGCGCAGACTGTCTGATCCCATCTATACCTACACACCGCAGGAGCACAATGGGGGTGTGATTGGGCACTCTCATATAGGCGCAGACAGTCTGATCCCATCTATACCTACACACCGCAGGAGCACAATGGGGGAGTGATTGGGCACTCTCATATAGGCACAGACTGTCTGATCCCATCTATACCTACACACCGCAGGAGCACAATGGGGGGAGTGATTGGGCACTCTCATATAGGCACAGACAGTCTGATCCCATCTATACCTACACACCGCAGGAGCACAATGGGGGTGTGATTGGGCACTCTCATATAGGCACAGACTGTCTGATCCCATCTATACCTACACACCGCAGGAGCACAATGGGGGAGTGATTGGGCACTCTCATATAGGCACAGACAGTCTGATCCCATCTATACCTACACACCGCAGGAGCACAATGGGGGGAGTGATTGGGCACTCTCATATAGGCACAGACAGTCTGATCCCATCTATACCTACACACCGCAGGAGCACAATGGGGGTGTGATTGGGCACTCTCATATAGGCACAGACAGTCTGATCCCATCTATACCTACACACCGCAGGAGCACAATGGGGGTGTGATTGGGCACTCTCATATAGGCACAGACAGTCTGATCCCATTTATACCTACACACCGCAGGAGCACAATGGGGGTGTGATTGGGCACTCTCATATAGGCGCAGACAGTCTGATCCCATCTATACCTACACACCGCAGGAGCACAATGGGGGTGTGATTGGGCACTCTCATATAGGCGCAGACTGTCTGATCCCATCTATACCTACACACCGCAGGAGCACAATGGGGGTGTGATTGGGCACTCTCATATAGGCACAGACAGTCTGATCCCATCTATACCTACACACCGCAGGAGCACAATGGGGGAGTGATTGGGCACTCTCATATAGGCGCAGACTGTCTGATCCCATCTATACCTACACACCGCAGGAGCACAATGGGGGTGTGATTGGGCACTCTCATATAGGCGCAGACTGTCTGATCCCATCTATACCTACACACCGCAGGAGCACAATGGGGGTGTGATTGGGCACTCTCATATAGGCGCAGACAGTCTGATCCCATCTATACCTACAGACCGCAGGAGCACAATGGGGGTGTGATTGGGCACTCTCATATAGGCACAGACAGTCTGATCCCATCTATACCTACACACCGCAGGAGCACAATGGGGGTGTGATTGGGCACTCTCATATAGGCACAGGCTGTCTGATCCCATCTATACCTACAGACCGCAGGAGCACAATGGGGGTGATTGGGCACTCTCATATAGGCACAGACTGTCTGATCCCATCTATACCTACACACCACAGCACAATGGGGGTGTGATTGGGCACTCTCATATAGGCACAGGCTGTCTGATCCCATCTATACCTACAGACCGCAGGAGCACAATGGGGGTGTGATTGGGCACTCTCATATAGGCACAGGCTGTCTGATCCCATCTATACCTACAGACAGCAGGAGCACAATGGGGGTGTGATTGGGCACTCTCATATAGGCACAGACAGTCTGATCCCATCTATACCTACACACCATAGGAGCACAATGGGGGTGTGATTGGGCACTCTCATATAGGCACAGACTGTCTGATCCCATCTATACCTACAGACCGCAGGAGCACAATGGGGGTGATTGGGCACTCTCATATAGGCACAGACTGTCTGATCCCATCTATACCTACACACCACAGCACAATGGGGGTGTGATTGGGCACTCTCATATAGGCACAGGCTGTCTGATCCCATCTATACCTACAGACCGCAGGAGCACAATGGGGGTGTGATTGGGCACTCTCATATAGGCACAGGCTGTCTGATCCCATCTATACCTACAGACAGCAGGAGCACAATGGGGGTGTGATTGGGCACTCTCATATAGGCACAGACAGTCTGATCCCATCTATACCTACACACCATAGGAGCACAATGGGGGTGTGATTGGGCACTCTCATATAGGCACAGACTGTCTGATCCCATCTATACCTACACACCGCAGGAGCACAATGGGGGAGTGATTGGGCACTCTCATATAGGCACAGGCTGTCTGATCCCATCTATATCTACACACCGCAGGAGCACAATGGGGGTGTGATTGGGCACTCTCATATAGGCACAGACTGTCTGATCCCAGCTATATCTACACACCGCAGGAGCACAATGGGGGAGTGATTGGGCACTCTCATATAGGCACAGGCTGTCTGATCCCATCTATATCTACACACCGCAGGAGCACAATGGGGGTGTGATTGGGCACTCTCATATAGGCACAGACAGTCTGATCCCATCTATACCTACACACCGCAGGAGCACAATGGGGGTGTGATTGGGCACTCTCATATAGGCACAGACAGTCTGATCCCATCTATACCTACACACCGCAGGAGCACAATGGGGGTGTGATTGGGCACTCTCATATAGGCACAGGCTGTCTGATCCCATCTATACCTACACACCACAGCACAATGGGGGTGTGATTGGGCACTCTCATATAGGCACTGACAGTCTGATCCCATCTATACCTAACCGCAGGAGCACAATGGGGGAGTGATTGGGCACTCTCATATAGGCACAGACTGTCTGATCCCAGCTATACCTACACACCGCAGGAGCACAATGGGGGTGTGATTGGGCACTCTCATATAGGCACAGACAGTCTGATCCCATCTATACCTACACACCGCAGGAGCACAATGGGGGTGTGATTGGGCACTCTCATATAGGCACAGACTGTCTGATCCCATCTATACCTACACACCGCAGGAGCACAATGGGGGAGTGATTGGGCACTCTCATATAGGCACAGACAGTCTGATCCCATCTATACCTACACACCATAGGAGCACAATGGGGGTGTGATTGGGCACTCTCATATAGGCACAGACAGTCTGATCCCATCTATACCTACACACCGCAGGAGCACAATGGGGGTGTGATTGGGCACTCTCATATAGGCACAGACTGTCTGATCCCATCTATACCTACACACCACAGCACAATGGGGGTGTGATTGGGCACTCTCATATAGGCACAGGCTGTCTGATCCCATCTATACCTACAGACCGCAGGAGCACAATGGGGGTGTGATTGGGCACTCTCATATAGGCACAGGCTGTCTGATCCCATCTATACCTACAGACCGCAGGAGCACAATGGGGGTGTGATTGGGCACTCTCATATAGGCACAGGCTGTCTGATCCCATCTATACCTACAGACCGCAGGAGCACAATGGGGGTGTGATTGGGCACTCTCATATAGGCACAGACAGTCTGATCCCATCTATACCTACACACCATAGGAGCACAATGGGGGTGTGATTGGGCACTCTCATATAGGCACAGACTGTCTGATCCCATCTATACCTACACACCGCAGGAGCACAATGGGGGAGTGATTGGGCACTCTCATATAGGCACAGACTGTCTGATCCCAGCTATACCTACACACCGCAGGAGCACAATGGGGGTGTGATTGGGCACTCTCATACAGGCACTGACAGTCTGATCCCATCTATATCTACACATCGCAGGAGCACAATGGGGGAGTGATTTGGCACTCTCATATAGGCACAGACTGTCTGATCCCAGCTATACCTACACACCGCAGGAGCACAATGGGGGTGTGATTGGGCACTCTCATACAGGCACTGACAGTCTGATCCCATCTATATCTACACATCGCAGGAGCACAATGGGGGTGTGATTGGGCACTCTCATATAGGCACAGTCTGATCCCATCTATACCTACACACCGCAGGAGCACAATGGGGGTGTGATTGGGCACTCTCATACAGGCACTGACAGTCTGATCCCATCTATATCTACACATCGCAGGAGCACAATGGGGGTGTGATTGGGCACTCTCATATAGGCACAGACAGTCTGATCCCATCTATACCTACACACCGCAGGAGCACAATGGGGGTGTGATTGGGCACTCTCATACAGGCACTGACAGTCTGATCCCATCTATATCTACACACCGCAGGAGCACAATGGGGGAGTGATTGGGCACTCTCATATAGGCACAGACTGTCTGATCCCATCTATACCTACACACCGCAGGAGCACAATGGGGGTGTGATTGGGCACTCTCATATAGGCACAGACAGTCTGATCCCATCTATACCTACACACCGCAGGAGCACAATGGGGGAGTGATTGGGCACTCTCATATAGGCACAGACAGTCTGATCCCATCTACACCTACACACCGCAGGAGCACAATGGGGGTGTGATTGGGCACTCTCATATAGGCGCAGACTGTCTGATCCCATCTATACCTACACACCGCAGGAGCACAATGGGGGTGTGATTGGGCACTCTCATATAGGCACAGACAGTCTGATCCCATCTATACCTACACACCGCAGGAGCACAATGGGGGTGTGATTGGGCACTCTCATATAGGCGCAGACTGTCTGATCCCATCTATACCTACACACCGCAGGAGCACAATGGGGGAGTGATTGGGCACTCTCATATAGGCACAGACTGTCTGATCCCATCTATACCTACACACCGCAGGAGCACAATGGGGGTGTGATTGGGCACTCTCATATAGGCACAGACAGTCTGATCCCATCTATACCTACACACCGCAGGAGCACAATGGGGGAGTGATTGGGCACTCTCATATAGGCACAGACAGTCTGATCCCATCTATACCTACACACCGCAGGAGCACAATGGGGGTGTGATTGGGCACTCTCATATAGGCACAGACAGTCTGATCCCATCTATACCTACACACCGCAGGAGCACAATGGGGGTGTGATTGGGCACTCTCATATAGGCACAGACAGTCTGATCCCATCTATACCTACACACCGCAGGAGCACAATGGGGGAGTGATTGGGCACTCTCATATAGGCACAGACAGTCTGATCCCATCTATACCTACACACCGCAGGAGCACAATGGGGGTGTGATTGGGCACTCTCATATAGGCACAGATCAGTAAGGGCGTGCAGCCGTATTCAAGTAGAAGCGAAAAGCCGAGATCCGCGAAGTATCGCCGATTGCGACTTTTCACCTGTCGGAAAATTATCGCCGTATTCAATTCCATCCGCTTTTTGTGTACACGGTAACTCAATGCAATGTAATAGGCAAAAAAGATTCGCCTCTGAATAGGTGGAGAAAAGTGCAACATTTATTTGGGGGTGCAAAGGTGAAGAAACCACTCAGCACCCTTGGGACAACCAAAGAACCCCCAAAGGACAACTGCGTCAAAAAATTCCTAAAAACCTTAAGAACACCCCAAAAAAGTACTTTGAATTTGGGGGTGAAAAAGTGCAAAGTGAGAAGTTCACAAACTAGCGAAATAAGGTTCTGGGGGTGCTCTAAGAAGGGGTCAAGTGTTTTGGGGGTTGTAGGTGCATTTTTGGGGGTGGAATTTCATTTTATTTAAAAGTTCACTTTAGAGACATTAAAATATGCTCGCACCCATTTTCTGGTACCCCAAATGTACCAGGACTACTTACTTTCTCCAAAAAATCCTGCTTTATGCCATTCTTCACCACTTGTGCAAAGACGCTAATTAGAGACAATTGTGCGAACTTAAGTTTTATTAGGGGTAATCGGGCACTGCTACATTGACCCCCAATGTTTCTGCATCTTTTTGGGGGGGTTCAGGCTGATTTCCCAGATTCTGACACCACTTTTTGCCTGTTCTGACTTCACGTGTCACCGTTTTCGTGTGTTTTGGAATTAAATACGGCGAATAGTGGGGGCGTGCACAATAAGTTTCCGCGGCTAAAAAACGCGATGTAGGCAAAGTCTGGCAGACAAAACTTTGAGGGTGCAAAACTAATTGACTACGGCCCATAGCGTATATACGCCTATTAGGAGCTATATCTGTTACACCCATATAGGACAGATGCAAAATGCAAAGACGGAACATACAGAAAAGCGTACCGTGCTGCTTGTGTGCTAAAATACGCTATTTTTCCCACGCGCAATTCTTGCGAGTACTGTGAGTTACTTCCAACTGTAATGGCCCCTAAATGAGGAACCTGCTCACTTACACCCTAAAGGAGAAACAGGGACTGGTATTCCGGGGGTCCCCTTCCAGCATCGGTGGGAATATACAGTGCATCCGGAAACGCTTCACTTTTTCCACATTTTGTTATGTTACAGCCTTATTCCAAAATGGAATAAATTCATTTTTGTCCTCAAAATTCTACACACAGTACCCCATAATGACAACGTGTAAAGTTTCTTTGAGATTTTTGCAAATTTAATAAAAAAAAAAACCCACTAAGTAATCACATGTACATAAGTATTCACAGCCTTTGCCATGAAGCTCAAAATTGAGCTCAGGTGCATCCTGTTTCCACTGATCATCCTTGAGATGTTCCTACAGCTTATTTGGAGTCCACCTGTGGTAAATTCAGTTGATTGGACATGATTTTTAAAGGCATACACCTGTCTATATAAGGTCCCGCACTTGACATTGCATGTCAGAGCACAAACCAAGCATGAAGTCCAAGGAATTGTCTGTAGACCTCCGAGATAGGATTGTCTCGAGGCACAAATCTGGGGAAGGGTACAGAAAAATATCTGTTGTTTTGAAGGTCCCAATGAGCACAGTGGCCTCCATCATCCGTAAATGGAAGAAGTTCGGAACCAACAGGACTCTTCCTAGAGTTGGCCGGCCGTCTAAACTGAGTGATCAGGGGAGAAGGACCCTAGTCAGGGAGGTGACCAAGAACCCGATGGTCACTCTGTCAGAGCTACAGCATTCCTCTGTGGAGAGAGGAGAATCTTCCAGAAGGACAACCATCTCTGCAGCAATCCACGAATCAGGCCTGTATATTAGAGTGGCCAGACGGAAGCCACTCCTTAGTAAAAAGCACATGGCAGCCCGCCTGGAGTTTGCCAAAATGCACCTGAAGGACTCTCAGACCATGAGAGACAAATATTGAACTCTTTGGTGTGAATGCCAGGCGTTATGTTTGGAAGAAACCAGGCACCGCTCATCACCAGGCCAATACCATCCCTACAGTGAAGCATGGTGGTGGCAGCATCATGCTGTGGGGTTGTTTATCAGCGGTAGGAACTGGGAGACTAGTCAGGATAGAGGGAAAGATGAATGCAGCAATGTACAGAGACATCCTGGATGAAAACCTGCTCCAGAGCGCTCTTGACCTCATACTTGGGCGACGTTTCATCTTTCAGCAGGACAACGACCCTAAGCACACAGCCAAGATAAGGAGTGGCTGCAGGACAACTGTGAATGTCCTTGAGTGGCCCAGCCAGAGCCCAGACTTGAATTCGATTGAACATCTCTGGAGAGATCTGAAAATGGCTGTGCACCGACGCTTCCCATCCAACCTGATGGAGCTTGAGAGGTACTGCAAAGAGGAATGGGCGAAACTGCCAAAAGATAGGTGTGCCAAGCTTGTGGCATCATATTCAAAAAGACTTGAGGCTGTAATTGCTGCCAAAGGTGCATCAGCAAAGTATTGAGCAAAGGCTGTGACTACTTATGTACATGTGTTTTCTTTTTTTTTTTTAATTAAATTTGCAGAAATAGCAAATAAACTTTTTACACGCTGTCGTTATAGGGTATTGTGTGTAGAATTTTGAGGACAAATATGAATTTATTCCATTTTGGAATAAGGCTGTAACATAACAAAATGTGGAAAAAGTGAAGCGTTGTGAATACTTTCCGGATGCACTGTAACCGGTGGGACTCATGAACTCGGCAATCCTTTGTTCCATGGGAGTAGCAGAACAGGCACAAATCAGATTCAGAACTACAACTCCCAGCATTCTGTGACATCTCCAGGATTAACCACCAACAATAACTCAGTACCATTATAGAATTATTATTATTATAAGTACTTTTTCTATAAAACATACACAGTGGTACTAACCTGCTGACGGTCCCTTGGCCACATTAGTGTCTCCCTGGTCTTCTAAGTAGCTGGATGATGGAGATGGGTGGTAAATACAGCAACAATGATGGTTCTCAGTACCGCGAAGTATGTTACACAATACTGATTAATATCTATTATTATAGCGCATGCAACCTACTAGTATATTTTTTGAGACTGAATGGAAAAGATGGATCCCAGTGGAGAGAACATAAAGACTCTGCACAGATAGGGCAATGGTGGGTATCAGAACCCATGGTTGTGAAGGCACCAATATGATGCACTATGTCACCACGCATTGGTTGTGAAGGCACCAATATGATGCACTATGTCACCACGCATGGTTGTGAAGGCACCAATATGATGCACTCTGTCACCACGCATTGGTTGTGAAGGCACCAATATGATGCACTATGTCACCACGCATTGGTTGTGAAGGCACCAATATGATGCACTATGTCACCACGCATTGGTTGTGAAGGCACCAATATGATGCACTATGTCACCACGCATTGGTTGTGAAGGCACCAATATGATGCACTATGTCACCACGCATTGGTTGTGAAGGCACCAATATGATGCACAATGTCACCACGCATTGGTTGTGAAGGCACCAATATGATGCACTATGTCACCACGCATTGGTTGTGAAGGCACCAATATGATGCACTATGTCACCACGCATTGGTTGTGAAGGCACCAATATGATGCACTATGTCACCACGCATTGGTTGTGAAGGCACCAATATGATGCACTATGTCACCACGCATTGCCTAGTGGCCAGCAGACCCATTATTACATTTGTCAGCTTAGGTACTTTATCTCTCGCAGTGTCCAGCAGACTCCATAGAAGGCGCATTCCAGTGATCCAGGCAGACGGGCACATGACGCCACCAGTGTCATCAGCCCCTGCCAACCTCTATGGTAGGGGTGTGATGTCATGAAGTGCTCATCGGCAGCGCCATCCATTGTTTGCAGAGGTGGGTTGGCCTTAATGGAATGACGGGTTATCCATTTAATGACGAGGCATGCCATCCGGTCCTCCCAACCTCCTCCTCTTCTACCTCGCCCACGTATCTGGCTAAAAATGAGGTAGAATAGTCCAGTGTTTGTTAAAAGGGCTGATGGGCCGGAGTGAGGACTGGGTGCCCCGCGGCTGCTCACACATATTCCATGGCCTGCTTTTATCAAACCAGACTTGGGCCACGGCCATTGTGCTGTATGAGCCCTTACTGGTGACTTGGGCCACGGCCATTGTGCTGTGCGAGCCCCTACTGGTGACTTGGGCCACGGCCATTGTGCTGCATGAGCCCCTTCTGGTGACTTGGGCCACGGCCATTGTGCTGCATGAGCCCCTACTGGTGACTTGGGTCACGGCCATTGTGCTGTATGAGCCCTTACTGGTGACTTGGGCCACGGCCATTGTGCTGTATGAGCCCCTACTGGTGACTTGGGCCACGGCCATTGTGCTGTATGAGCCCCTTCTGGTGACTTGGGCCACGGCCATTGTGCTGTATGAGCCCTTACTGGTGACTTGGGCCACGGCCATTGTGCTGTATGAGCCCCTACTGGTGACTTGGGCCACGGCCATTGTGCTGTATGAGCCCCTACTGGTGACTTGGGCCACGGCCATTGTGCTGTATGAGCCCTTACTGGTGACTTGGGCCACGGCCGTTGTGCTGTACAAGCCCTTACTGGTGACTTGGGCCACGGCCGTTGTGCTGTACGAGCCCCTACTGGTGACTTGGGCCACGGCCATTGTGCTGTATGAGCCCTTACCGGTGACTTGGGCCACGGCCGTTGTGCTGTATGAGCCCCTTACTGGTGACTTGGGCCAACGGTGGTGCTGACAGTCACATTGCTAAGTGAGCGACGGGCCTCTAAGTGACATCATTCAGCTGGAGAAATGCTTGGAGACGCCCATGAATGTAGGTCGACATGCCATCTGCGCCAGGGGTGGCTTCCTATTCCCAATATATTTTGTTGCCCTATTCATTATATTCTGCACAAATTAAAGTCACTAAAAGGATTACAGGATAATGAAACCTGAACGGACTAGGAGACGTCATTTGCGTCCAATGGAGGGAGAGCTGGAAGAGCGGTGTCACAGGGGCAGAGAGATGAGGCCCCACAGTGAGTGCCCCGCATCCCCAGCTGCTGAGAGGCCAATGGGTCTGCTGTTAGGTATAAAATGGGGTGGTATTTACATTTGGCCAGTGTCTCAGTCTCAGACGCTGGTGGATCACCTGGCTTTTGCTCTTGACTACAGGTCTGCTCCTGGGGACTTTTATTTTGGAAAGCTGCCTCCATGACGTATTCTGCACAGTGACCATGAGGTGGCGACCTACCACCGGCTATGTGGGATTCGGTCTCCTGGCTCTGCTGGGATAATGAGAGCTGTATATCGCGGGCTTCTGCATGATCACTCACATGATGGTTGCCCTGGGCCTCTCTCCCCTCTGGAGTCTTTATGTTTCCCCGTCCGTGTGTAACTCAGCTGTCATTTGTCAGAGTCTGGGACGGTGATATCTGTGAGGAGAAGGCGAATGGCCAGATCTGACATTTCCATGCTGCCAGTCCTGTTTTATCCCTGTGATTTGCAGGTCTGAGCGAGTCCCGGCTTCATAACATGGTGCGACATCTCACACACCAGGTAACGGCTCCACGCGCAGCAGAAAACGCCTCGGCTTCCAGGTGCTAACTTGCTCGCCGCTCTGCAGAGACGTCTCCACAGACTAGGAGCCCGGGTCACCTAGAAATATTATTTTTGCACCAGTCTGCAAAGCTAGACAGAGCGATGCTCCTACTCCACGCACCGGCACGAACGCCCTAACCATCGTCCCACGCAGTTCTGCTTTTTCACCAGCAGCAGGCTCCACCGACCCACGCCTACGGGGTGCAATCCAGAAGCACCTGTAGAAATCGGGGTGCTCCAGGACAGACGTATCAATGCTGCCTGCACAATTCCATGAGCGTATCAGCCGACGCAGCACAACGGGCGCTTATAGCCTGGTGTGTGCGCTATTTCTAGTTTGCACATGAAATTTCCCACATTTGCTTCACACATTGCACCTGGTGCGAGGAGGACTTTGCCAAAATCGCTCCCTCTGTATCGCTCGCCATTCCGTTTCTAACCTTGGTCTACGTGACAGCGCTCCGTTACGCCTACTCAGTTGGCATTGCAAACAAAATGCGCTCCAATCTGCATTGCCCGTACCGGTGCTTACGCTCAGTCACATCTGTAGATGCATCCAGCTTTATAACCCTAACGTGCGCCAGGATGAGCAAGTGGGAATTACGCCAAAGGACAGCGCAGAGACGTGACATAACAGTGTTACTAGACAAATGTGAAATTCGCATCACCCTATTTGTTCCCGGTATAATACTGTAATGAAGCGTCACATACAGACAGAATCGTGTTATAAATAAATACAGAAGTCTCGCTTACAAGGTAATACACAAAGTACAAATTTAATTACACAAACATCGACACACCCGCACATAACACGCCTCCTGATCCCCACACAACACACCTCCTGACACCCCCCGCACGACACGCCTCCTGACCCCCACACATGACACGCCTCCTGACCTGCGCACATGACCGCCTCCTGACCCCCACACGTCACACCTCCTGACACCCCCCGCACATGACACGCCTCCTGACACCCCCCGCAGCACATGACACGCCTCCTGACCTCCACACATGACACGCCTCCTGACCCCCGCACATGACACGCCTCATGACACCCCCCGCAGCACATGACACGCCTCCTGACCTCCGTACATGACACGCCTCCTGACCTCCACACATGACACGCCTCCTGACCTCCACACACGTCACGCCTCCCGACCCCGGCACACCTCCAGACCCTCACACGACACACCTCCTGACCCCCACACATGACACGCCTTCTGACCTCCACACATGACACGCCTCCGGACCCCCACACATGACACGCCTCCGGACCCCCACACATGACACGCCTCCGGACACCCCCCGCAGCACATGACACGCCTCCTGACCCCCGCACATGACACGCCTCATGACACCCCCCGCAGCACATGACATGCCTCCTGACCTCCACACGACATGCCTCCTGACCCCCACACATGATCGCCTCCTGACCTCCGCACATGACATGCCTCCTGACCCCCGCACATGAAACGCCTCCTGACACTCCCTCCGCACATGACACACCTCCTGACACTCCCTCCGCACATGACACGCCTCCTGACCTCCGCACATGACACGCCTCCTGACCCCCACACATGACACGCCTCCTGACCTCCACACATGACACGCCTCCTGACCTCCACACACAACACGCCTCCCGACCCCGGCACACCTCCTGACCCTCACACGACACACCTCCTGACCCCCACACATGACACGCCTTCTGACCTCCACACATGACACGCCTCCGGACCCCCACACATGACACGCCTCCGGACCCCCACACACGACACGCCTCCGGACCCCCACACACGTCACGCCTCCTGACCCCCACACACGACACGCCTCCTGACCCCCACACATGACACGCCTCCTGACACTCCCTCCGCACATGACACACCTCCTGACACTCCCTCCGCACATGACACGCCTCCTGACCTCCGCACATGACACGCCTCCTGACCCCCACACATGACACGCCTCCTGACCTCCACACACGACAAGCCTCCCGACCCCGGCACACCTCCTGACCCTCACACGACACACCTCCTGACCCCCACACATGACACGCCTTCTGACCTCCACACGACACGCCTCCGGACCCCCACACATGACACGCCTCCGGACCCCACACACGTCACGCCTCCTGACCCCCACACATGACATGCCTCCTGACAAGTGTTTGTGTGTCCAGGTCTGACTCATTTATGAAAATACTACATTAAAGCGTTGACCTACATTTGCGCAGCCCCCATTCCGCCTCTCTACGTGTAAGGAGCTGTAAGATGTGTCTGAATCTGCGTACGGAAAAGCTTATATTTTTGTGCGCGTGCGCAGTACATAAATGCGTGTTCTAAACAAAAAAGAAACACAAGTCATAAGGCCATGGGTGTCCAGCAATGAGACGATTGTTAGCTCCATGTACACAGTACAGCGTTCTACCAACCAATCCTTTGGTTCATCCTTCTTTGCCCTCTATGTTATACCGTTACACCGCCATCTTTTCCCGTTTCTGCCCCTTTCTATGTTAATGAGCAAAAAAGTGGGCGTGGCTTAGTTGCAGCAATAATAATAATAATAATAAAAACAGAGTCACTTTCCCTAATTCACCTCAATGAATGAAAAGTTACTGGAATCTATTCCCACTAAAAATGGAAGAGATCGTAGCCACTGAGCCACCTCATTAGCCTGTACATGGCAGCGCACGACTGCATCATGCCGCCAGCCGGTGATTGTGATGTGACTCTGGCGTCTGATCCCAGTCTTATTACCGCTATAGGGACTGATTTTCAGGGGACATGTGACCGTCCTATTTTACACGCAGTTATTCTAGGCCTCCTGCTCCTGTACAGAGGGATCCTGAGCCGTGCGCTGCAGAATAAATGGTGACACTTCGCAGCAGTAATTACATAGATGGGGATCTTATTACTGCGCACGGCTCGGATGAGATGCTTTGTATGACTGGACAGAGGAGACAATGAGGTTTATCATGATAATGTAGAGACTTATGGAGTAGGTCACATGCCAATTATGCTGGTGGGTTAGACATGGACGTATACGTCTCATGTCCTCAGGTTACCTGCAGTTATCGGTCTTCTCTACCAGGATTCCCAGCGGCCTTCGCTCCAGCCAAATCCCCTCTCTAGCCAAATCCCCTCTCCAGCCAAATCCCCGCTGCAGCCAAATGGCGTCTCCAGCCAAATCCCCTCTCCAGCCAAATCTCCGCTCCAGCCAATGGCGTCTCCAGCCAAATCCCCTCTCCAGCCAATGGCGTCTCCAGCCAAATCCCCTCTCCAGCCAAATCCCCGCTGCAGCCAAATCCCCGCTGCAGCCAAATCCCCTCTGCAGCAAAATCCCCTCTGCAGCAAAATCCCCTCTCCAGCCAAATCCCCTCTGCAGCCAATGGCGTCCCCAGCCAAATCCCCGCTCCAGCCAAATCTCCTCTGCAGCCAAATCCCCTCTCCAGCCAAATCCCCTCTCCAGCCAAATCCCTGCTGCAGCCAATGGCGTCTCCAGCCAAATCCCCGCTCCAGCCAAATCTCCTCTGCAGCCAAATCCCCTCTCCAGCCAAATCCCCTCTCCAGCCAAATCCCCGCTGCAGCCAATGTCGTCTCCAGCCAAATCCCCGCTCCAGCCAAATCCCCTCTCCAGCCAAATCCCCTCTCCAGCCAAATCGCACCTCCAGCCAAATCGCACCTCCAGCCCGGTTTATGGAAAGCTTTGTTAAAGGAGACAAAAATGACTGGCCGGCACTGTTTTGGAGATGGGTTTGCGATTATTAGCACTGCGAATCCCCCGTGGCTGAGGGAACGCATCTATGAGCAACTACGGAGACATACGTGTCTCGGTCCCATCTCCATATGTAGTTGTAACTAGGAGCCTGCGCGTAGGCTACGTGCTCCGGGGGGCGATGGTCAGTATTCCGGACGGATCTCTTACGCCAGATATAGGCGCTGACAGTGATGACGGAACTTCAACAAGCAGATGGATTAGGGAGGTGTAGCCACATAAATGCGGCAACTGACAGAGTCTCCGCATTTATTTCTGCACACGCAATACGCTCATGCTTGCATGCAACTGTGACCCAGCCCCATAGATTAGGGCGACAGACAATTCCCTCTGCTCTGCAGTATGACTGGTGAGGAATTTAACAGACAAATGCACCATATAAATAAATGTTAATAATAATAATACTACAAATATTACATAGAAGAGTCTTTAAAATGCGGCTCATCTATAGCTGGGAGAATAAATTCTGCATTTCAGAGTAATGACAGTCACTTTCCACCCGCGCTCTCAGTAACATACTCCGCACTGAACCACCCAGAAAGGACATTTCATTTCAAATGAGGAACTTCACTAACAACCCGAAAATGACAGCAGCATTTTTCTTTCTCCCAGCGCAGGATAAGCAGCCGCCATCTTCCTAGAGACCGCTTCTAATGGCGATGTCCTCCGAGTCGTATAAAATCATATGTCTTTAGTTGCAGACATTTTGCTTTACTACAATAAATATTTGAACCCGATCGTTAAAAAAAATAAATAGTATTTTACGCCATGTTTCTTTGACAGTGACAATCTATACAATGTATCACGGTAGGGACAATTGGAAACGGATGGATCCCCCTTTTAAAAAATTGGTTTCATTTATTCATTCAACACAGCTATAAATCCAGGCATTAGTGGCATTTATATACATGGTGGCTATACGAGTGCACCTCCCTGTATAACATCATTCTGTTATTGCCTGGCATTAACGGCTCAGGCGGAAATATTGTATTAATAGGAATTTTTTATTTATGTTAGTGAATTTGTTTCCCTGCGATTTATGAACAGTGCTGGGACTATCTCTGCTGATAAATAATTTATCTTGCAGAAAACCCAATTACATTATAATCAGTAGAACGCGGGACTCCCTGTAGCCAGGACATCAGCCGTTGAGCATCGTAGCAACGTCCTGTTTATATAAATGGTTTACATGCCATTTTACTACATATTAATGGTCTGGAAAGCTTATAACTGTCATAAGTAAATACCAGGGCCGGGCGCGGGAGTTGTGGGTGACCCAGACCACCCCTTTTGTCCTCGCATGGTGAATAGAGATCAGTTAGGGTAGGGTTGGTTAGTAGGCTCCTTCTGTGGTAATTGCTTGAAAAGAACACTATAATCCCGAGTGTATTCTTGTTACCACAGTGACTATTAGCGCTATTACCAAAATGTTTCACCTAAAGATACTGTATAACCTAAGGAGGCTGACACATAAAGGTGGCTCGGTGTAACCGGCCAGCTGGCATGTAAGAGCCAATATCTACCTAGTATGCTCACGTTAGGGCCCACGTTTCCCTCACATGTTAGTACCCATGTTTCCCTCACATATTTGTGCCCATGTTTCCCTCACATATTTGTGCCCATGTTTCCCTCACATGTTAGTACCCATGTTTCCCTCACATGTTAGTACCCATGTTTCCCTCACATGTTAGTACCCACGTTTCCCTCACATATTAGTACCCATGTTTCCCTCACATATTTGTGCCCATGTTTCCCTCACATGTTAGTACCCATGTTTCCCTCACATGTTAGTACCCATGTTTCCCTCACATGTTAGTACCCATGTTTCCCTCACATATTTGTGCCCATGTTTCCCTCACATGTTAGTACCCATGTTTCCCTCACATATTTGTGCCCATGTTTCCCTCACATGTTAGTACCCATGTTTCCCTCACATGTTAGTACCCACGTTTCCCTCACATATTAGTACCCATGTTTCCCTCACATATTTGTGCCCATGTTTCCCTCACATGTTAGTACCCATGTTTCCCTCACATGTTAGTACCCATGTTTCCCTCACATATTTGTGCCCATGTTTCCCTCACATGTTAGTACCCATGTTTCCCTCACATGTTAGTACCCATGTTTCCCTCACATATTTGTGCCCATGTTTCCCTCACATGTTAGTACCCATGTTTCCCTCACATGTTAGTACCCATGTTTCCCTCTCGTTAGTGCCCATGTTTCCCTCACAAGTTAGTGCCCATGTTTCCCTCACACCTTAGTGCCCATGTTTCCCTCACACCTTAGTGCCCATGTTTCCCTCACACCTTAGTGCCCATGTTTCCCTCACACCTTAGTGCCCATGTTTCCCTCACATGTTAGTGCCCATGTTTCCCTCACATGTTAGTGCCCATGTTTCCCTCTCGTTAGTGCCCATGTTTCCCTCACATGTTAGTGCCCATGTTTCCCTCACATTAGTGTCCATGTTTCCCTCATATGTTAGTACCAATGTTTCCCTCACATGTTAGTACCAATGTTTCCCTCACATGTTAGTACCCATGTTTCCCTCACGTTAGTACCCATGTTTCCCTCACGTTAGTACCCATGTTTCCCTCACACCTTAGTGCCCATGTTTCCCTCACACCTTAGTGCCCATGTTTCCCTCACACCTTAGTGCCCATGTTTCCTTCACGTTAGTACCCATGTTTCCCTCACATGTTAAGGCATACGCTGGATGGAAAGCTCCCCAGAATCTAGGAGAATGCACAAGTGTGAAATGGAAGGACAGACGCCCTCATGTTATCCGCGGGGACAAGGACAGACGCCCTCATGTTATCCGCGGGGACAAGGACAGACTGAACTTAGTATATCACTTGCAAATATGATCAGAAATTCTGGGCTATAATAGAGGTTTCCCCCTGGAGAGCAGGAAATGACCTAACTGTCCTATGGATGGGGAACGTTCTCCTGGCTCCCTAGGTTTATCCTATGTTTGGCAGCGGAACCATAAGGTGTGGCCCAGTAGTGTAATTGGAGGAGAAACATTGGCAAAGATTCAGTTTATGAGGAAAATATAAGGAGCCGTCACTTATACATTAATTTAGTCCTCAGGTCACTGCCCTATCCTGGTTCTCACCCTCCGTCACTGTATGTCTCTGAGAATTCACCTCCACAAATCCTTCCCTACTGGTCTTCTCCTAACCGGACTTCTCATTTATTCCATCGGCTAAACTCATCCTCCTCACTTCTCATTACTGCTCCATTCCCATGTGTAGGGCGTATTCTGTGCTGTACCCACGCTGGGGAATCACACATGGAGGCTCTCTTCCAACCTCCAAACGGTCCTAGAAAACTCACCTCTTATCAAAATCCTGAACCCCCCACATAACCTCCATTAGGTAATCTGCTATAATTACCCCCACAATACACAACGCACTGACCCCCAAATCAGCATTACTGTGAGACTGAAGGGCCCTTTAATTAATAATCGCATTTGCAATGTGGCATGATATTAGCGCCATGATTACACTGCAGGATGCGACCATACCGGCCGGATGCAACCAAAACCACCAGCAGGGGACGAATGCTCTGATAGGATCCTGTCCCGATGATGTGCTGGGAGTGAAGTTGCATTCCAGAAGTTGGTGAATATGGCAGCATTGCACCCACCATAGAAACGTATGGGCGTTGCGACTGCCGCTGGGAATATCTGCTGCAGTCCCTCCGTCACACATTCGAGGGATACTAAATAATTGTGGTTATAAGCCGCAAATATTTATTGATAAATGGGCCATTCTAGGCACCCTGATAGCCAGATGAGGCTAGCAGAATAAAGCGTAGAGGACCAGACCAAATGATTCCGCGGACCTGATATGGCCCCCGAGGCCTGAGGTTCCCCATCCCTGCTCTAAACAGTCAAACAAAGATGCTTCATCAATGAGTAAAGGACAATGGGGGTCATTCAGACCCACTCGCGAGCGGCAGTACGCTCGCAAGTGGGTCGATGTTCCCCACTGCGCATGCGCACGACGGAGTGAGCTCCGTCGTGCGCATGCGCGAGACCCGACGAGCGAAGGACTTTCCTTCGCTCGGAGTGTCTCATCAAAGGGGGCGTGCTGTCGATGGTGACTGACAGCACGCCCCCTTTGGTGGGTGTGCCGGGGGCGTGCCTGCCAGACGGAGGTGTTCCCAAGGGAACGCCTACCGTCTGAAGCCAGCCCCACTAACATCACTAGTGATGTCAGTGGGAGTGATTTTGGCTCTGACAGAGCCAAAATCACTCCTGGCCTTGCGGTTGAGAAACTCAACCGCAGGCTTTTACTCGCAGTTCCGATGGTCGCGATGGTCAAGACCATCGCGATCATCATTTTGCATGCTCGTATATGCTGTGGGTGGTGACCCACAGCTATACGAGCGCCCAGGAGGACGCTCCATATTAATGGAGGTGGGCCCTGATTCAGAGCGAGCGCTCTGGTCAGAGCGTCCGGCTCTGAATCAGGGCCAATGTCTGGGTGTAGTTATACAGCTTGGCATAATAAAATAAATGACATACCAACCCGGTGACTCTGAAAAAACATTATTAATAGAATGGAGACTTTGGGTCGGCCAGCGTGCATTCAGGGCCTGATTCATAACGGATCGCAACTGCGATTACACACGCAGTCTGGCTGCGATGATATGCTAATCCATTGTGATCACTATGGTGTTGCAGCACTACATAGGGACGCCCACTTTACTTTACACACATCCGGAATGTTTAGCAATACTGCGAAACCATCAGTAACATGGAGTACCATCACATCCTCACACACACTTACACAGGCTCTGACCTTACTCAGGAATTACTAACCTCATCACACACAGTGATTACACAAGACTGAGACACCATCAGTAACATGGAGTACCATCACATCCTCACACACACTTACACAGGCTCTGACCTTACTCAGGAATTACTAACCTCATCACACACAGTGATAACACAAGACTGAGATACCATCAGTAACATGGAGTACCATCACAGCCTCACACACACTTACACAGGCTCTGACCTTACTCAGGAATTACTAACCTCATCACACACAGTGATTACACAGGACTGAGATACCATCAGTAACATGGAGTACCATCACATCCTCACACACACTTACACAGGCTCTGACCTTACTCAGGAATTACTAACCTCATCACACACAGTGATTACACAAGACTGAGAGACCATCAGTAACATGGAGTACCATCACATCCTCACACACACTTACACAGGCTCTGACCTTACTCAGGAATTACTAACCTCATCACACGCAGTGATTACACAAGACTGAGATACCATCAGTAACATGGAGTACCATCACATCCTCACACACACTTACACAGGCTCTGACCTTACTCAGGAATTACTAACCTCATCACACGCAGTGATTACACAAGACTGAGACACCATCAGTAACATGGAGTACCATCACAGCCTCACACACTTACACAGGCTCTGACCTTACTCAGGAATTACTAACCTCATCACACACAGTGATTACACAAGACTGAGATACCATCAGTAACATGGAGTACCATCACATCCTCACACACACTTACACAGGCTCTGACCTTACTCTGGAATTACTAACCTCATCACACACAGTGATTACACAAGACTGAGATACCATCAGTAACATGGAGTACCATCACAGCCTCACACACACTTACACAGGCTCTGACCTTACTCAGGAATTACTAACCTCATCACACACAGTGATTACACAAGACTGAGAGACCATCAGTAACATGGAGTACCATCACATCCTCACACACACTTACACAGGCTCTGACCTTACTCTGGAATTACTAACCTCATCACACACAGTGATTACACAAGACTGAGACACCATCAGTAACATGGAGTACCATCACATCCTCACACACACTTACACAGGCTCTGACCTTACTCAGGAATTACTAACCTCATCACACACAGTGATTACACAAGACTGAGATACCATCAGTAACATGGAGTACCATCACATCCTCACACACACTTACACAGGCTCTGACCTTACTCTGGAATTACTAACCTCATCACACGCAGTGATTACACAAGACTGAGACACCATCAGTAACATGGAGTACCATCACATCCTCACACACACTTACACAGGCTCTGACCTTACTCAGGAATTACTAACCTCATCACACACAGTGATTACACAAGACTGAGATACCATCAGTAACATGGAGTACCATCACATCCTCACACACTTACACAGGCTCTGACCTTACTCTGGAATTACTAACCTCATCACACACAGTGATTACACAAGACTGAGACACCATCAGTAACATGGAGTACCATCACATCCTCACACACACTTACACAGGCTCTGACCTTACTCAGGAATTACTAACCTCATCACACACAGTGATTACACAAGACTGAGATACCATCAGTAACATGGAGTACCATCACAGCCTCACACACACTTACACAGGCTCTGACCTTACTCAGGAATTACTAACCTCATCACACACAGTGATTACACAAGACTGAGACACCATCAGTAACATGGAGTACCATCATATCCTCACACACACTTACACAGGCTCTGACCTTACTCAGGAATTACTAACCTCATCACACGCAGTGATTACACAAGACTGAGAGACCATCAGTAACATGGAGTACCATCACAGCCTCACACACACTTACACAGGCTCTGACCTTACTCAGGAATTACTAACCTCATCACACACAGTGATTACACAAGACTGAGAGATCATCAGTAACATGGAGTACCATCACAGCCTCACACACACTTACACAGGCTCTGACCTTACTCGGGAATTACTAACCTCATCACACACAGTGATTACACAAGACTGAGACACCATCAGTAACATGGAGTACTATCACATCCTCACACACACTTACACAGGCTCTGACCTACTCAGGAATTACTAACCTCATCACACACAGTGATTACACAAGACTGAGACACCATCAGTAACATGGAGTACCATCACAGCCTCACACACACTTACACAGGCTCTGACCTTACTCAGGAATTACTAACCTCATCACACACAGTGACTACACAAGACTGAGAAACCATCAGTAACATGGAGTACCATCACATCCTCACACACACTTACACAGGCTCTGACCATACTCAGGAATTACTAACCTCATCACACACAGTGATTACACAAGACTGAGACACCATCAGTAACATGGAGTACCATCACATCCTCACACACACTTACACAGGCTCTGACCTTACTCAGGAATTACTAACCTCATCACACGCAGTGATTACACAAGACTGAGAGACCATCAGTAACATGGAGTACCATCACAGCCTCACACACACTTACACAGGCTCTGACCTTACTCAGGAATTACTAACCTCATCACACACAGTGATTACACAAGACTGAGACACCATCAGTAACATGGAGTACCATCACAGCCTCACACACACTTACACAGGCTCTGACCTTACTCGGGAATTACTAACCTCATCACACACAGTGATTACACAAGACTGAGATACCATCAGTAACATGGAGTACCATCACATCATCACACACACTTACACAGGCTCTGACCTTACTCAGGAATTACTAACCTCATCACACACAGTGACTACACAAGACTGAGAAACCATCAGTAACATGGAGTACCATCACAGCCTCACACACACTTACACAGGCTCTGACCTTACTCAGGAATTACTAACCCCATCACACACAGTGATTACACAAGACTGAGATACCATCAGTAACATGGAGTACCATCACATCCTCACACACACTTACACAGGCTCTGACCATACTCAGGAATTACTAACATCATCACTCACAGTGACTACACAAGACTGAGATACCATCAGTAACATGGAGTACCATCACATCCTCACACACACTTACACAGGCTCTGACCTTACTCAGGAATTACTAACCTCATCACACACAGTGATTACACAAGACTGAGATACCATCAGTAACATGGAGTACCATCACATCCTCACACACACTTACACAGGCTCTGACCTTACTCTGGAATTACTAACCTCATCACACACAGTGACTACACAAGACTGAGAAACCATCAGTAACATGGAGTACCATCACATCCTCACACACACTTACACAGGCTCTGACCTTACTCAGGAATTACTAACCTCATCACACGCAGTGATTACACAAGACTGAGACACCATCAGTAACATGGAGTACCATCACATCCTCACACACACTTACACAGGCTCTGACCTTACTCAGGAATTACTAACCTCATCACACACAGTGATTACACAAGACTGAGACCCCATCAGTAACATGGAGTACCATCACATCCTCACACACACTTACACAGGCTCTGACCTTACCCAGGAATTACTAACCTCATCACACACAGTGATTACACAAGACTGAGACACCATCAGTAACATGGAGTACCATCACATCCTCACACACACTTACACAGGCTCTGACCTTACTCAGGAATTACTAACCTCATCACACACAGTGATTACACAAGACTGAGACACCATCAGTAACATGGAGTACCATCACATCCTCACACACACTTACACAGGCTCTGACCTTACTCAGGAATTACTAACCTCATCACACACAGTGATTACACAAGACTGAGACACCATCAGTAACATGGAGTACCATCACATCCTCACACACACTTACACAGGCTCTGACCTTACTCAGGAATTGCTAACTTCATAGCACGCACTGAGTACTCGAGCTGCGCAAGGCATCGCAGTGGATAATTTATGTACGCCCCTGCAACGGCGTTCAAACGCACAGGCACGCGTGCGTTTTGCCAACTACCCCGTCACCTCCCCCAAGCGGCACTTCCTGTCAATCACTCTGCGTAGTCTCTGATCGCAGTCCCGATCGCAGTGGCTGGTTCACACAATGCATACGCAGAACGCCACGATCGGCCAATTGTGTGTGTAATCGCTGTTGCGGTCCGCACTGAATCTCACCCTCAAGCAGGATATATATGAATAGGACATTGCTAAACATAAGAATATAAAACTTGGGGGGAATTTAATTCCTCGCGATAGCCGCAAAGCGCCTCCGGAACTGTTGAGCAAGGGAACTTCATGACCTGTATCTTCCCCTCCTTTTCCCTGGTCCCCATAAAAGTGCGTAAGGAAAATGACTGAATCTACCGTAATAGACGGCAATGTGCGCAGCTGGACCTCGCAGCGATTTCTGGCTGCAGAGGTCTCCGAAATGAATTCTGCCCTCAGAACAGACAAGTGAGGGTCTAACAAAATATCACACATCCAGCAGGGTGATGTGCCTGGCAGATTACTTCTATACTGACAATCAGGAGTTATCTTTTCCATACTACAGCAATGAGAAGTAAGGAGTGTAATTCGTGTCATAGGACGGTCTGCTTCCATTATGTATCCACAGAAAGTGGCTGTACAGCTCCTGCTGTCTTTAGGTGATTAGTGAGTCAGTCTCCATGGGGTATAGCTGGGATAAACAAGTAAGCAGTATAATATACCCAGCGAATCCGCAGAACATTATTAATATAATGATCAGCAAGAGTTGACTAACAAATCCCATTTTCAACTCTCCAATATTCAGACTATAAGACAGGTGAGATGCGGAACGTCCAGAGAGACTAGCCGCTACTGTGGCTCAAATATAATCATCACCTATAACTCAAGGGTCCCTTATTCTGCTTATATTAATAACTAGTAAAGGGACCTAGCACATGCCGATGCACCTCAGTCAGACCCCGCCGCTTGTAGTCCTTCTGTAGCCTCTCTCAATGACCACCTGGGTACTATCTTAAACAGGGCCAGTTATCCATTAGGCAGAGCAGGCTGCTGCGTAGTATTCTGTTGTACAGCCCAAGGCAGTGTTGGCTAGCCTTGACACTCCAGCTGTTGTGGAACTACATAACCCAGCATGCACTGCTACAGTTTTGCTATTAGGGCATGCTAAAACTGTGGCAGGGCATGCTGGGATATATAGTTCCACAACAGCTGGAGTGTCAAGGTTAGCCAACACTGGCCCAAGGGATATGATGTTAGACAGAGGGGCAGCTTCAATCACTGTAGCTATGGGACCTTCTATGTGGCTGCAGTTCTGCCCTGAGCTATTCATTCACAATAACGGTACTAGAGGGTCTTATATTTGGCGTTACATGGATTGACGCATGCAGGAGATGGACGTGTGAGTGCGGGGGTTCGATGGCAGGCCCTCCCAGAGACATCAGTGTACCAGGCTCATGATTTCTGTTGCCAGCCGTGGCTACAATAGGGTAGGTTGAAGTTGGCATTACTGGGTAACAATGCGCTGGGGGCAAGGTGCAGAGGCCCAGCCCCAGTTAGGCCAAAGCCTTGTTTTCAGGAGGCCATGAAGCACATTAATCCAGAAGGAGGGGAGACAAGAGTATAGCAGGAGCCTCTCCGGTATTTAGACCCAGATGTAATGGTAGGCTGTAGGGCCGGCAGGCACAGTGGTTATAAGGAACAAATCAATGAATGCAGAGAAATAACAGCGGTAAATAAACAGTGTAGAGTCAGCGATGGCAGTTCTGGTATCCAGGACAGCAATGGGGGGAACTAATTTACCTTCTCAAAGAAAGGCCTGAGGACTTCAGGGTGAGAGGTACATCCTTCTGGCTCCGTTTAGATTAATTTATCATTTAAATTACCGAGTGCTACAGCACACTGATGCTATGTTTATTACCCGTGGTTACTTTTGTGATTTAACGTTTTTAATTCCATTGGCTGATGAGTGCCGAGAAATCTGCTTTCTGCTATAAACAGTGTTGGTAGCTGCAAAATGCATTCTTTATAGTATAGGCCTCGGGCCTAGTTTCCGCACCTCCAAAGACGTGTATAAATGATGTAGCACGCGCTAATTGGAGAATGCAATGAACTGCGGGGACGCTCCCATCAAGAGACGCAAAATGCAGCACTACCCCAGACACTGCCATCTTGGACGGCAAATCAAGGGCCTGATACTACTCAGTTCAATGTCAATGACATGTAGCCTGTAAAGATGAATTAATCCAGCAGAGGTAATTACGTGGGGAATTAAGGATCAGGCTGGAGGGTCTCCAAACATGCTGCCTGCAGGTGGAGTCATAGCAATGAGACCATACAGCTGGAGCTAGGACGGCCATCGGGCCAGGACTAATATGAAAGATTAGATAGTCTCTGTCAAATGGCTGCATAATGGTAACATTTATTTATTAACAATTATATAGTGAGAGCCATATTCCATTGCGCGTTAGAAATGGGAACAAAACAGTAATAAAATGAGACTGCGCAATACAGACAGAAAAAGCGGTAAGAGGGCCCTGCTCGCCATCTACAGGCGAATGGTGAGACGATGCGCTGTACGGGGATCTTTAAGTAGTAGACGCATATTACACCACGTCCTGAGTGACGCGGGCTCTTCCTGGGGCACAACTTGCACCTGTGTGTTTGACTTAAAATACGGCCGACCCTACAAGCGTCTGAGCTCTGATAAAGCGGCGCGCAGTCACGCAGATCTCAGCGGCCGATCGCCTATGACTACACTGCCCTGATCTATAGGTGGCTGGCACCGCGGGAGACGCCAGGAATATCACCCTGATAGATAAAGTAATAATAATAATAATAATCATTATTAGAATAATAAATGGAAAAAAGTAAAATTACACCCTGACTTATACAGTTACAGATATTTGTCCTGCCTCCAGTACCGTACAGCCTGCGTCTCTCCGGGGGTTGTGGAACTACAAGTCCCAGCTTGCTCTGCCAGCGGATGCGGTATGCTGGGACTTGTAGTGTCCCAACACTTGGGGAGCCACAGGCAGCTCTGCTAGATGAAAAATGGGGAGTAAACACGATTATAATAATAGATGTATTCTAATATTCTCCCAGTAAATCAGTATAATAACCCACCGTACCCAGCAATCACCATGTCTGCCAGACTATAGCTTTCCAGCTGCTGTGGAACCACAAGTCCCAGAACACCCTGTCAGCTGGATTCTGTCTGTGAGGTAGATATTCTGCGGCCAGGCCCTGGGATGAGTCCCCATCCTCCCACTCACAGGCCCTGGCCAGAGGGAGACTGAGAGAGCCGCTGAGATGCCGGCTGTGGGGGGGAAGAGGACGGATTGGGCGCCGCATTTGTACGTCAAGCAAAGGGCGCCGCCATGTTGTTGTACGGACTGGGCAGCAGCAGCACCTTCCGCGCATGCGCGGGATCCTCATCTCCCCCTCCGGCCCCGGGAGACTGCTCAGCCCAGGTCTGAGGGAGAGTGGGCGGGCTCGGTGACGTAACGGGCGGCAGGGCGGGGCTACGCTCGGGGTCGGAGCCATGGCCACACTGGATGCTGAGGTAAGAGGGATGGCGGGGGACGCGGGAGGGATCTGGGGCTCCGCAGGATGGGGCCCCGGGAGACTGCAGGGGGGACATAGGGCCGCCACGCACCGAGCGTGGGGCAGAGGCGCCGGGGAGGCGGCTGATTGGCCCGTGCGAGGTGCTGGAGGTGGGGACTGGGAAACAATCACACGGCGGCTGTTATTCCATGTGTGGGCCCCCTCCTGGCCGACCTATTATTTACCTGCTACCCCCCTGCTCCTGTGTAACCTGCACCCCAATACCCCCTCTCCCTGTGTAACCTGCACCCCCCATACCCTCTCCCCCTGTGTAACCTGCACCCCCATACCCCTCTCCCCCTGTGTAACCTGCACCCCCATACCCCTCTCCCCCTGTGTAACCTGCACCCCCCATACATCCCTCCCCCTGTGTAACCTGCACCCCCCATATCCCCTCCCCCTGTGTAACCTGCACCCCCCATATCCCCTCCCCCTGTGTAACCTGCACCCCCATACCCCCCTCCCCCTGTGTAACCTGCACCCCCCATACATCCCTCCCCCTGTGTAACCTGCACCCCCCATATCCCCTCCCCCTGTGTAACCTGCACCCCCCATATCCCCTCCCCCTGTGTAACCTGCACCCCCCATATCCCCTCCCCCTGTGTAACCTGCACCCCCATACCCCCCTCCCCCTGTAACCTGCACCCCCCCATACCCCCCTCCCCCTGTGTAACCTGCACCCCCATACATCCCTCCCCCTGTAACCTGCACCCCCCCATACCCCCCTCCCCCTGTGTAACCTGCACCCCCCATACCCCTCTCCCCCTGTGTAACCTGCACCCCCCATACATCCCTCCCCCTGTGTAACCTGCACCCCCCATATCCCCTCCCCCTGTGTAACCTGCACCCCCCATATCCCCTCCCCCTGTGTAACCTGCACCCCCATACCCCCCTCCCCCTGTGTAACCTGCACCCCCCATACTGCCTCTCTCTGTGTAACCAGCACCCCCCATACATCCCTCCCCCTGTGTAACCTGCACCCCCCATGCTCCCTCCCCCTGTGTAACCTGCACCCCCATACCCCTCTCCCCCTGTGTAACCTGCACCCCCCATACATCCCTCCCCCTGTGTAACCTGCACCCCCCATATCCCCTCCCCCTGTGTAACCTGCACCCCCCATATCCCCTCCCCCTGTGTAACCTGCACCCCCATACCCCCCTCCCCCTGTGTAACCTGCACCCCCCATACATCCCTCCCCCTGTGTAACCTGCACCCCCCATATCCCCTCCCCCTGTGTAACCTGCACCCCCCATATCCCCTCCCCCTGTGTAACCTGCACCCCCCATATCCCCTCCCCCTGTGTAACCTGCACCCCCATACCCCCCTCCCCCTGTAACCTGCACCCCCCCATACCCCCCTCCCCCTGTGTAACCTGCACCCCCATACATCCCTCCCCCTGTAACCTGCACCCCCCCATACCCCCCTCCCCCTGTGTAACCTGCACCCCCCATACCCCTCTCCCCCTGTGTAACCTGCACCCCCCATACATCCCTCCCCCTGTGTAACCTGCACCCCCCATATCCCCTCCCCCTGTGTAACCTGCACCCCCCATATCCCCTCCCCCTGTGTAACCTGCACCCCCATACCCCCCTCCCCCTGTGTAACCTGCACCCCCCATACTGCCTCTCTCTGTGTAACCAGCACCCCCCATACATCCCTCCCCCTGTGTAACCTGCACCCCCCATGCTCCCTCCCCCTGTGTAACCTGCACCCCCATACCCCCCTCCCTCTGTGTAACCAGCACCCCCCATACATCCCTCCCCCTGTGTAACCTGCACCCCCATGCTCCCTCCCCCTGTGTAACCTGCACCCCCATGCTCCCTCCCCCTGTGTAACCTGCACCCCCATACATCCCTCCCCCTGTAACCTGCACCCCCCCATACTCCCTCCCCCTGTGTAACCTGCACCCCCATACCCCCCTCCCCCTGTGTAACCTGCACCCCCATACCCCCTCCCCCTGTGTAACCAGCACCCCCCATACATCCCTCCCCCTGTGTAACCTGCACCCCCCACTCCCCTCTCACATGACTATCTTGCACCCCCTCCCCTTGTGTAACCTGCACCCCCCATTCTCTCCCCCTGTGTAACCTGCACCCCACTCCCTCTTTCCTCTGTGTATCCTGCACCCAACTCTCACTGCCCCCTGTGTAACCTGCACCCCCGTCCCATCTCCTCCCGGGTAACCTGCACCCCCCACTCCCCTCTCGCATGACTATCTTGCACCCCCTCCCCTTGTGTAACCTGCACCCCCCATTCTCTCCCCCTGTGTAACCTGCACCCCACTCCCTCTTTCCTCTGTGTATCCTGCACCCAACTCTCACTGCCCCCTGTGTAACCTGCACCCCCGTCCCATCTCCTCCCGGGTAACCTGCACCCCCCACTCCCCTCTCGCATGACTATCTTGCACCCCCTCCCCTTGTGTAACCTGCACCCCCCATTCTCTCCCCCTGTGTAACCTGCACCCCACTCCCTCTTTCCTCTGTGTATCCTGCACCCAACTCTCACTGCCCCCTGTGTAACCTGCACCCCCGTCCCATCTCCTCCCGGGTAACCTGCACCCCCGTCCCATCTCCTCCCGGGTAACCTGCACCCCCGTCCCATCTCCTCCCGGGTAACCTGCACCCCCGTCCCATCTCCTCCCGGGTAACCTGCACCCCCGTCCCATCTCCTCCCGGGTAACCTGCACCCCCGTCCCATCTCCTCCCGGGTAACCTGCACCCCCGTCCCATCTCCTCCCGGGTAACCTGCACCCCCGTCCCATCTCCTCCCGGGTAACCTGCACCCCCGTCCCATCTCCTCCCGGGTAACCTGCACCCCCGTCCCATCTCCTCCCGGGTAACCTGCACCCCCGTCCCATCTCCTCCCGGGTAACCTGCACCCCCGTCCCATCTCCTCCCGGGTAACCTGCACCCCCGTCCCATCTCCTCCCGGGTAACCTGCACCCCCGTCCCATCTCCTCCCGGGTAACCTGCACCCCCGTCCCATCTCCTCCCGGGTAACCTGCACCCCCGTCCCATC
Source organism: Taudactylus pleione (assembly GCA_031769625.1). NCBI lineage: Eukaryota > Metazoa > Chordata > Amphibia > Anura > Myobatrachidae > Taudactylus > Taudactylus pleione. Next base: position 96,525 of record JAUIMM010000994.1, read on the forward strand.
TCCTCCCGGGTAACCTGCACCCCCGTCCCATCTCCTCCCGGGTAACCTGCACCCCCGTCCCATCTCCTCCCGGGTAACCTGCACCCCCGTCCCATCTCCTCCCGGGTAACCTGCACCCCCGTCCCATCTCCTCCCGGGTAACCTGCACCCCCGTCCCATCTCCTCCCGGGTAACCTGCACCCCCGTCCCATCTCCTCCCGGGTAACCTGCACCCCCGTCCCATCTCCTCCCGGGTAACCTGCACCCCCGTCCCATCTCCTCCCGGGTAACCTGCACCCCCGTCCCATCTCCTCCCGGGTAACCTGCACCCCCGTCCCATCTCCTCCCGGGTAACCTGCACCCCCGTCCCATCTCCTCCCGGGTAACCTGCACCCCCGTCCCATCTCCTCCCGGGTAACCTGCACCCCCGTCCCATCTCCTCCCGGGTAACCTGCACCCCCGTCCCATCTCCTCATGTGTAACTTGCACCTCACCTCTCATCTCTCTGTGTAGCCTTCACCCCTCCTCAACACCCCCTCTCTCCCCAGGCAACCTACACGATAACACTGTAAACTGCCATCATCTTTACTTCCCCCTGCAGCCCGTACCTCATACCCACACCTCCTCCCATCCTCACCCCAACTCATGTTACCTGCACCTTATCACGCTCCCATGTAACCTGCATGCCCCCACTATCAGCCGTCATTACGTTTCCCCTCAACCCCATCCTGTGTAGTATGTGTCCCCATCAACCACCACTATTACCCCTTCCTGTGTAACCTCCATCCCATATTTCTGTGTGACTTCCTTTGCCCGTCCTACACGGTAATTTTATGGTTTAGTGCTATAAAATAATCCAGCAGCACAGATCTACGTAATAATGTAAATCGGCCATCAGTGTGCCCCATGGCATTGGTATAATCTATAACTACATTTCATGAGTTTATCTTTGATTCATATCTCCTTCCACCCCATGGCCTTCAGCCTCTCCCCCATGATCCCGTACCCCATGGCCTTCAGCCTCTCCCCCATGATCCCGTACCCCATGGCCTTCAGCCTCTCCCCATTATCCCGTACCCCATGGCCTTCAGCCTCTCCCCCATTATCCCATACCCATGGCCTTCAGCCTCTCCCTCATCATCCTGTACCCCATGGCCTTCAGCCTCTCCCCCATTATCCCATACCCATGGCCTTCAGCCTCTCCCCCATCATCCCGTACCCCATGGCCTTCAGCCTCTCCCCCATCATCCCGTACCCCGTGGCCTTCAGCCTCTCCCCCATCATCCCATACCCCATGCCGTTCAGCCTCTCCCCCATCATCCCATACCCCATGCCCTTCAGCCTCTCCCCCATCATCCCATGCCCTTCAGCCTCTCCCCCATCATCCCATACCCCATGCCCTTCAGCCTCTCCCCCATCATCCCGTACCCCATGCCCTTCAGCCTCTCCCCCATCATCCCGTAACCCATGGGTTTCCAACATTTTGGGTGCTGTACCCAACCAGCTGATACGAATGTCACATGGTTTGTTCTAGTCATTACAATAATGTGTTTAATAACCACAAAATCAGATTGTTGGAAAACGAAGAGAATTACAGCTATTTTATTTAGATTACAATGAAACTGTAGTATGCAATTCCAGGGCCACACGCTATATCAGTGCTTCCCAAACCCCGTCCTCATGGAACCCGGTGTATGTTTTCCAGATTATCTAGCTGAAGCCCAGGTGTGTTAATTGACGAATGCAAGAGCTCTACAGGTGGTACTAATTATTTCTCAGGATATCTTGAAAACACGCACTGCTAGGGTTCTGTGAGTTTGAGAAACACTGCACTGTATAATTCAGTTTGCCAGTGCCTGCCATAAATCAGTGTATGTGGACGCTAAATGCAGGAGGCTGATGGCGGTATCTGATCGTGTATTTGGTCATTTTCGAAAATATGGATTGGTAGTATCCAAATTTTCTACCTGAGCGCTATTGGGGTGGATCTATTATATTGCGCTGGACATATAGGACTGTTTATGGCCAACATAAGAGCGTTCACAAAATCCAATAAAGTATAAAATGTGTATGTCCTCCTCGTAGGTTTAATAAGATTTAATTGTGTCTATGGAGCACTCTTTTTCCACATAATAAAGGTACATTGCAGAAACTGATAAATATGACTTACCGTATATACTGGAGTATAAGTCGACCCGAATATAAGCCGAGCTACCTACTTTTACCCCAAAAAACTGGGAAAACTTACTGACTCGAGTATAAGCCTAGTGTGGGAAATGGCAGCAGCTGGTAGTGCCCCCAGTAGTAACCCCTCCTGGTAGTGCCCCCAGTGGTAATCCCCCCTTTCAGTGCCTCCAGTAGTAACCCCCCCTGGTAGTACCCCCAGTAGTAATCCCCCCCTGGTAGTGCCCCCTGTAGTAATCCCCCCCTTGTAGTTCCCCCAGTGGTAATCCCCCCTTTTAGTGCCCCCTGTAGTAATCGCCCCCTGATAATGCCCCTTGGTAGTGCCCCCTGTAGTAATCGCCCCCTGTAGTAATCACCCCCTGGTAATGCCCCCTGTAGTCATCGCCCCCTGGTAGTGCCCCCTGTAGTCGTCCCCCCCCCCCCCCCTAGTAGAGAGAGACGTGAAAAGAATAAAAAAAAAAATAAACACTTACCTTAAACTCCTGGTCCTGCCGCTGTCCGCTCCTCCGGACGCCTTGCATGGGAGAGACGTCGTCATGACGACGTCTCTCCCATTACCCACTGCGGGAGCCGGAAGATGGCTCCCGCAGTGGGAGCAGCAGCAGCCGCTGAGAGTCTGACAGACTCTCAGCGGCTGCTGATTACACCAAACACGCAGCTGCCGGCTCCGGCGGCTGTGTGTTTGGCAGTGTGTAGCGCTGACCGAACTCCGTCCGGTCAGCGCTACACTTGACTCGAGTATAAGCCGAGGGGGTACTTTTTCAGCGCATTTTTTGTGCTGAAAAACTCGGCTTATACTCGAGTATATACGGTAATCTAAAAACAATATTATTAATGTCATTGATTTACAAGGTGTCGTGGTGGTGGTCAGTGGGGAAAACAGTATGCATGGGCAATACAAGGTGTCGTGGTGGTGGGTCTACCAGTGTGAGTAGGATAGCTGGGAGTAGGGGAGGTGTGAGGGTGTATTAGTGGGAGTAGTGTAGGGGAGGTGTGAGGGTGTACCAGTGGGAGTAGTGTAGGGGAGGTGTGAGGGTGTACCAGTGTGAGTAGTATAGGTAGGAGTAGGGTAGGTGTGAGGGTGTACCAGTGTGAGTAGTATAGGTAGGAGTAGAGTAAGTGTGAGGGTGTACCAGTGTGAGTAGTATAGGTAGGAGTAGGGGAGGTGTGAGGGTGTACCAGTGTGAGTAGTATAGGTGTGAGGTTGTACCAGTGTGAGTAGTATAGGTGGGAGTAGGGGAGGTGTGAGGGTGTACCAGTGTGAGTAGTATAGGTGGGAGTAGTACAGGTGGGAGTACGGGAGGTGTGAGGGTGTACCAGTGTGAGTAGTATAGGTAGGAGTAGGGTAGGTGTGAGGGTGTACCAGTGTGAGTAGGATAGGTAGGAGTAGGGGAGGTGTGAGGGTGTACCAGTGTGAGTAGTATAGGTAGGAGTAGGGGAGGTGTGAGGTTGTACCAGTGTGAGTAGTATAGTATGAGGGTGTACCAGTGTGAGTAGTATAGGTAGGAGTAGGGGAGGTGTGAGGGTGTACCAGTGTGAGTAGTATAGGTGGGAGTAGGGGAGGTGTGAGGGTGTACCAGTGTGAGTAGTATAGGTGGGAGTAGGGTAGATGTGAGGGTGTAGCAGTGTGAGTAGTATAGGTAGGAGTAGGGTAGGTGTGAGGGTGTACCAGTGTGAGTAGTATAGGTGGGAGTAGGGTAGGTGTGAGGATGTACCAGTGTGAGTAGTACAGGTAGGAGTATGGTAGGTGTGAGGGTGTACCAGTGTGAGTAGTATAGGTGGGAGTAGGGGAGGTGTGAGGGTGTACCAGTGTGAGTAGTATAGGTGGGAGTAGGGGAGGTGTGAGGTGTACCAGTGTGAGTAGTATAGGTAGGAGTAGGGGAGGTGTGAGGATGTACCAGTGTGAGTAGTATAGGTGGGAGTAGGGGAGGTGTGAGGGTGTACCAGTGTGAGTAGTATAGGTGGGAGTAGGGGAGGTGTGAGGGTGTACCAGTGTGAGTAGTATAGGTGTGAGTAGGGCAGGTGTGAGGGTGTACCAGTGTGAGTAGTATAGGTGGGAGTAGGGGAGGTGTGAGGGTGTACCAGTGTGAGTAGTATAGGTGGGAGTAGGGGAGGTGTGAGGGTGTACCAGTGTGAGTAGTATAGGTGGCAGTAGGGGAGGTGTGAGGGTGTACCAGTGTGAGTAGTATAGGTGGGACTAGGGGACGTGTGAGGGTGTACCAGTGTGAGTAGTATAGGTGGGAGTAGGGGAGGTGTGAGGGTGTACCAGTGTGAGTAGTATAGGTGGGAGTAGGGGAGGTGTGAGGGTGTACCAGTGTGAGTAGTATAGGTTGGGAGTAGGGGAGGTGTGAGGGTGTACCAGTGTGAGTAGTATAGGTAGGAGTAGGGGAGGTGTGAGGGTGTACCAGTGTGAGTAGTATAGGTGGGAGTAGGGGAGGTGTGAGGGTGTACCAGTGTGAGTAGTATAGGTGGGAGTAGGGGAGGTGTGAGGGTGTACCAGTGTGAGTAGTATAGGTAGGAGTAGAGTACGTGTGAGGGTGTACCAGTGTGAGTAGTATAGGTAGGAGTAGGGGAGGTGTGAGGGTGTACCAGTGTGAGTAGTATAGGTGGGAGTAGGGTAGGTGTGAGGGTGTACCAGTGTGAGTAGTATAGGTTGGGAGTAGGGGAGGTGTGAGGGTGTACCAGTGTGAGTAGTATAGGTAGGAGTAGGGGAGGTGTGAGGGTGTACCAGTGTGAGTAGTATAGGTGGGAGTAGTGGAGGTGTGAGGGTGTACCAGTGTGAGTAGTATAGGTAGGAGTAGGGTAGGTGTGAGGGTGTACCAGTGTGAGTAGTATAGGTAGGAGTAGAGTACGTGTGAGGGTGTACCAGTGTGAGTAGTAGGTGTGAGGGTGTACCAGTGTGAGTAGTAGGTGTGAGGGTGTACCAGTGTGAGTAGGGTAGGTGTGAGGGTGTACCAGTGTGAGTAGTATAGGTGGGAGTAAGGTAGGTGTGAGGGTGTACCAGTGTGAGTAGTATAGTGTGAGTAGTATAGGTGGGAGTAGGGTAGGTGTGAGGGTGTATCAGTGTGAGTAGTATAGGTAGGAGTAGGGGAGGTGTGAGGGTGTACCAGTGTGAGTAGTATAGTGTGAGTAGTATAGGTGGGAGTAGGGTAGGTGTGAGGGTGTATCAGTGTGAGGAGTATAGTTGGGAGTAGGGTAGGTGTGAGGATGTACCAGTGTGAGTAGTATAGGTAGGAGTAGGGGAGGTGTGAGGATGTACCAGTGTGAGTAGTATAGGTGGGAGTAGGGTAGGTGTGAGGGTGTATCAGTGTGAGTAGTATAGGTAGGAGTAGGGGAGGTGTGAGGATGTACCAGTGTGAGTAGTATAGGTGGGAGTAGGGTAGGTGTGAGGGTGTATCAGTGTGAGTAGTATAGGTAGGAGTAGGGGAGGTGTGAGGATGTACCAGTGTGAGTAGTATAGGTGGGAGTAGGGTAGGTGTGAGGATGTACCAGTGTGAGTAGTATAGGTGGGAGTAGGGTAGGTGTGAGGATGTACCAGTGTGAGTAGTATAGGTGGGAGTAGGGGAGGTGTGAGGATGTACCAGTGTGAGGAGTATAGTTGGGAGTAGGGTAGGTGTGAGGATGTACCAGTGTGAGTAGTATAGGTGGGAGTAGGGGAGGTGTGAGGATGTACCAGTGTGAGTAGTATAGGTGGGAGTAGGGTAGGTGTGAGGGTGTATCAGTGTGAGTAGTATAGGTAGGAGTAGGGGAGGTGTGAGGATGTACCAGTGTGAGTAGTATAGGTAGGAGTAGGGGAGGTGTGAGGATGTACCAGTGTGAGTAGTATAGGTGGGAGTAGGGGAGGTGTGAGGGTGTACCAGTGTGAGTAGTATAGGTGGGAGTAGGGGAGGTGTGAGGGTGTACCAGTGTGAGTAGTATAGGTGGGAGTAGGGGAGGTGTGAGGGTGTACCAGTGTGAGTAGTATAGGTGGGAGTAGGGGAGGTGTGAGGGTGTACCAGTGTGAGTAGTATAGGTGGGAGTAGGGGAGGTGTGAGGGTGTACCAGTGTGAGTAGTATAGGTGGGAGTAGGGGAGGTGTGAGGGTGTACCAGTGTGAGTAGTATAGGTGGGAGTAGGGGAGGTGTGAGGGTGTACCAGTGTGAGTAGTATAGGTGTGAGGGTGTACCAGTGTGAGTAGTATAGATAGGAGTAGGTTATTAATGATAATGTGTAATACATAGATGTAGTCTCCTGCAGGTAATTTTTCTTCATACTGCCCGGCGGCAATAAATAGTAATATAATAGAACTCCACTACTACCACCCATCCAAATGTCTGCGTTCTCCCTTTAGAAAGTAGGGTGGGGCGAGAGGTTGGGGAAGCATGGTGGCCGGGATCAGACGGCGGTGACAAGTATACCTATAGGTAGTTCACACTTCAGCTTTACGTTTCCGTGGAGAAACCCTTAAGTATACGCCTTTACATTGCTAAAGGGATTTCCCCCTCCTGTGGCTTGATGTGTCCTTTGCTAGTTTTTATACTTTATACTTATCATTATGCAGAGTGGTGGCCCGCAGTGTGATTTAATTTTATTTTATTTTTTATTTAGAGAGCAGCTGTGTATCGTGACCAGTAAACTGGTCTCCCTAATGATATAAATACAAGGATAAAAAGCAGACACGGCTGTGTATTTAGTAAAGGTTGCAGGACATTCCCAGTTGGAAAACCCCTTTAAAAACACTTCATAGTCTTTGAAAAATTGGTTACATAGAGGCTGGCAATATCCGCCAAGTGCCGCCAGGACGGTCGGAACATCAGCACTTCACAACCATCAACATCAGCAAGTTTAGATAGAGATGCACAGGAAAATAGTTATGTGCACAGCTGCCCTTACTGTGATGTCTTCTGGGAGGGTCCCTTACCGTGATGTCTTCTGGGAGGGTCCCTTACCGTGATGTCTCCTGGGAGGGTCCCTTACCGTGATGTCTCCTGGGAGGGTCCCTTACCGTGATGTCTCCTGGGAGGGTCCCTTACAGTGATGTCTCCTGGGAGGGTCCCTTACCGTGATGTCTCCTGGGAGGGTCCCTTACCGTGATGTCTCCTGGGAGGGTCCCTTACTGTGATGTCGTCTGGGAGGGTCCCTTACTGTGATGTCGTCTGGGAGGGTCCCTTACTGTGATGTCGTCTGGGAGGGTCCCTTACTGTGATGTCGTCTGGGAGGGTCCCTTACTGTGATGTCGTCTGGGAGGGTCCCTTACTGTGATGTCGTCTGGGAGGGTCCCTTACTGTGATGTCGTCTGGGAGGGTCCCTTACTGTGATGTCGTCTGGGAGGGTCCCTTACTGTGATGTCGTCTGGGAGGGTCCCTTACTGTGATGTCGTCTGGGAGGGTCCCTTACTGTGATGTCGTCTGGGAGGGTCCCTTACTGTGATGTCGTCTGGGAGGGTCCCTTACTGTGATGTCGTCTGGGAGGGTCCCTTACTGTGATGTCGTCTGGGAGGGTCCCTTACTGTGATGTCGTCTGGGAGGGTCCCTTACTGTGATGTCGTCTGGGAGGGCCCCTTCATGTGATGTCTCCTGGGAGGGTCCCTTACTGTGATGTCTCCTGGATAAGGTCTCTAGAATCAAGTCTATTCAGGATGTAGTCAGCAAGCCGACGGTCTAAATACCAGCCGCCGGCTTCCCGACTCTCTAATCCTGGCGTGGTGCTAATGACAGGCATCGAAAACTCGACGCCTGTCATTATCCATACATCGGAAGACCAACGCCCGGTATACCGAACGAAAGTAAGCGGGCACGGACAGCCCCGAGGGGGGTTAGGTCTTAGGGCTCCTGTGGGGACTTAGGGTTATGCCCCCCCCCCCGGGGAGGGTTAGGTTTAGGCTAGGGGACGGGAGGGTTAGGGTTAGGCACCCCCCCGGGAGACTTAGGTTTAGGCTGCGGGGAAGGCGGGGTTAGGTTTAGGCACTTAGGGGAGGATTAGGGTTAGGCACCCCTAAGGGAGGGTTAGGGGGTAGAATGAGGTTAGCGATACTTACCTCTTGACCGGGATTTTCACCCTTGCCGGGCTGCCACTGTCGGGATTTGAACCCGGCGGTAATACCTACAACACCAGTCTATTCCGCCTTTGTTCATTTACTTATTGCCCTCTGGTTATGGGTCAGTTAAAGTAGAGCTCTATGCGTATTGGTCCACCAGCCTAATATTTTCTGGGTATGGGTCCATTAAACCAGCGCCCTCCAGGTACGGGTCCATTAAACCAGCGCCCTCCAGGTACGGGTCCATTAGACCAGCGCCCTCCGGGTACGGGTCCATTAGACCAGCGCCCTCCAGGTACGGGTCCATTAGACCAGCGCCCTCCGGGTACGGGTCCATTAGACCAGCGCCCTCCGGGTACGGGTCCATTAGACCAGCGCCCTCCGGGTACGGGTCCATTAGACCAGCGCCCTCCGGGTTCGGGTCCATTAGACCAGCGCCCTCCGGGTTCGGGTCCATTAGACCAGCGCCCTCCGGGTTCGGGTCCATTAGACCAACGCCCTCCGGGTACGGGTCCATTAGATCAGCACCCTTTGTGTCCAGGCCCATTAGACCAGTGCCCTCTGGCTATGAGTCGATTAGACCAGCGCCTTCTGGGAATGGGTCCATAAAGCCTGGTACACAATGGAGCGATGGGGGGCATTTCGTAACGACATATCGCCTACATCGCTCAGTGTGTACCGGCCATTGCACGCTCCCATGGTCGCTAGTGACCGTCGCCAGGTTGGCTGTGCTGCACATCAAACCTAGCGATATCTCTAGCAGCCAGTGCATTGTTAATGAATTACGTAACGGTGACCTTTCCGTTGCTCCAGTGTGCACCCAGCCTTTGAACAGCGCCTCTGGGTATGGGTCCCTTAGACCATCACCCTCTGGGAATGAGTCCATTAGATCAGCACCCTCTGGGTATGGGTCCATTAGACCGGTGCCTTCTGGGTATGGGTCCATTAGCCTATTGCCCTTTGGTTATGGTCCATTTGCATATAACCCTCTGGTTATGGGTCCATTAGCTCATTGCCCTCTGGGTATGGATCCATTGGAATAGAACCCTCTGGTATGGGTCAATTAGAATATAACTCTTTGATTATGGGTCCATTAGCCTATTACTCTCTAGGTATGTGTCCATTAGAATAGAACCCTTTGTTATAGGTCCATTAGCCTATTGCCCTGGGTATGGGTCCACTAGAATAGATCCCTCTGGTTATTCATCCATTAGAATAGAACACTCTGGTTATGGGTCCATTAGCCTACAGTTTCTGGGTATGGGTCCATTAGCCTACTGCCCTCTGGGTATGGTCCATTAGAATAGAACACTCTGGTTATGGGTCCATTAGCCTACAGTTCTCTGGGTATGGGTCCATTAGCCTACTGCCCTCTGGGTATGGTCCATTAGAATAGAACACTCTGGTTATGGGTCCATTAGCCTATTGGCCTCTGGGTATGGTCCATTAGAATGGAACACTCTGGTTATGGGTCCATTAGCCTATTGGCCTCTGGGTATGGTCCATTAGCCTACTGCCCTCTGGCTATGGGTCCATTAGCCTACTGCCCTCTAGCTATGGGTCCATTAGCCTACTGCCCTCTAGCTATGGGTCCATTAGCCTACTGCCCTCTGGCTATGGGTCCATTAGCCTACTGCCCTCTGGCTATGGGTCCATTAGCCTACTGCCCTCTGGCTATGGGTCCATTAGCCTACTGCCCTCTGGCTATGGGTCCATTAGCCTACTGCCCTCTGGCTATGGGTCCATTAGCCTACTGCCCTCTGGCTATGGGTCCATTAGCCTACTGCCCTCTGGCTATGGGTCCATTAGCCTACTGCCCTCTGGCTATGGGTCCATTAGCCTACTGCCCTCTGGCTATGGGTCCATTAGCCTACTGCCCTCTGGCTATGGGTCCATTAGCCTACTGCCCTCTGGCTATGGGTCCATTAGCCTACTGCCCTCTGGCTATGGGTCCATTAGCCTACTGCCCCCTGGCTATGGGTCCATTAGCCTACTGCCCCCTGGCTATGGGTCCATTAGCCTACTGCCCCCTGGGTATGGGTCCATTAGCCTACTGCCCCCTGGGTATGGGTCCATTAGCCTACTACCCTCTGTCTATGGGTCCATTAGCCTACTGCCCTCTGGGTATGGGTCCATTAGCCTACTGCCCTCTGGCTATGGATCCATTAGACCAGCGGGTTGGCATACATAATGTGCATCTTTCTATTACTGCGTTATCCCGTTCTTTGCAGTGTCCATGTGGGTGGCCTCCCTGGCTGATGACATTACATATTTCTGGTTGGTCTGATAATTAGAGTTGGCAGACAGCATTATACCCTAGTCCCATCTGTGCAGATTAGTAGTAGGGACGCAGTCAGACAGATGTCTGTACAGTGGGGTGTGCATGGAATCCTTATAGAGAGCTTAGGAGGGGCTCATAGGTTAGGATCACATTACAGAAGCATTTCTGCAAAACATGTTAACCCCTCGTCTGCATTACTGTACTTGTCAGCTCGGGGCTCATCTGTTACACCTAACATAAAGGGACAATATATTCAAATATTCTGTATTCTACAAACAGTGTATGGTTTATGGAGCTAGTAATAGATTAACGGAGGCGTTCGTCTGCAAATGATGTCTCTGGCCACAATAACCTCTTTTGTGTATTTCGGATCCTTATTAAATAGGATTTTTTTTCCTTTTAATCGGATAACAGGCCCCGTGGTTACGTCACATGTGTTTACATCCTGCAGTCACGGGTTAAAATCCTGTCTTCTCCTCAGAGTCTGCAGGCAATTAGCGTGTAATAAGACGGTAATGGCGAGATTAATACTTGCACTCAGGAGACCTGCGTCTCGTAGGGATCGGGACCTGCCAGGTATGGTACAGGTCTGAAAGGGGAGATAAGAGATTGGCTTCTCTTGGGTGGTCCCCATCAGGCACTATAGTCTTATTTTATCAGCGCTGAACACCTTCTGGAAATATAAATGTAGTTAATAGCCTGATTATTCTGCACAGTCCTGTGGTGATAGGAATCAGCAGCCATGTACGGGGCTGTATAGTGCAGGTTATAGCATTCTTGTGTAAATGTTTATTAAACCTGTAGCCCTGCACAAAATAAGACGTTTGCGCTTGTGTGTTTATTCATCAGTATCATGGGGACTCTGATGTTACTGTAATGAGGCAGAATAGCGCCACCAAGTGGTCACATTACCATGAGGAATTGCAGTATGCCTGCGTGGTACCGTTTTTATCCAACTTCCCTTCGGTTTATTGCTGTTTTTCACAACGAGAATTATCTTACAAAGCTTAAAGATACGTTACTGACGGGGGGATTTATTTATAGGGGTTTTCTCCAACACACACAAAACCAACTGAATACCCCTCCCCCCTCCCCTTTGAGACCTTTCAGAGAAAAGTGCTGTATAATTAATAATGATTATTTTATGCAATTGTTACATCTACAGCAAAGTGATGGGAGGATAAAGCAGCTAGGCATTGAGGCCACAGGTGGGGGCTTGGTGGGCATCGCTGGTGTAGCCGATGGAAACAGAACGTCATTTAATGGATAGATGGGGGCCGTGCGCTGCTGAAGGAGCACAAGGGAGGCGAATCGCAGAGCACAGACCTGATTGTAGTCACCAAAATCACCTGTACTGACCGCTAGCAGAGATTCTACAACCCTTTATATAAATGTGCTGTGCATAGGATGCCTGGGGAAGACATTAGTAAATCATCAGAAATGCAAAGAAATATATAAAGAACCTGTATTGTTATGTCCTCCCTATGGACCCTGAGTAACGTATATGGATAATGCCCGCTAGTTAGTGCCCTGTGCTGCCACTATGATTACCTGTAATGGCCATGTCACCCACCTGTCACAGACGCCAGTGTCCAACGTTGGACGCAGGACCGGTCTATGGGCCTCATTCAGATGTGGACGCTAATGCATTAGCAGCTGCAATCCTGTACGCAGCTTCCGTGCGAAAATATACTAACGCTACAGCCACCTGACAATGTACTGAGAGGCCCACCGGCCGCCTCGCAGATCTAAGCTCGTGCGCTTACCAATACACAGCACCCATCGCAGATCCAAGCACGTGCGCTTACCAATACGCAACAACAGTCACAGATCCATGCACGTGCGTACAAATACGCAGACAGACGCAGATCCTTTCATAATGAACCATGGAGAATGGACGCGGGGATGGAGACGCTGGCGCCATATTTACTGCGTATGCAATCGCAGGTGTAGGTAGATACGCACCCTGAAAACAGTCACAGCGCACCGTCATTTTTTGCGCCACTCCCTGCTACCTCCTACAAAAGGGTCCCGGCCTGTCCATCTCTAGCGAATAAATCCTCACTACAACCGTAGTCCCATCTGATCACAATGCAATCACAGCGTGTGCGCATAGCGGCTAAGACACTTGCGCAGTCCACCGATAATCGCGTGCGTGAACACCGAAATAGCGCCCACATCTGCAACAGGCCCTACGTGTACCTGCAGTGTCAGCAGGCGTTTAGCGAATGATGAACGCTGCCGTGTATTAGTACATGTGCTGCACTGTGAGCGCATTCCGCCATGATGGCGCTGTTGCAAAAAGACAATTTAACATTTTGGCACCTTTTATTACTTCTTTCTCTCTATACACCCCCTGCTACCTGCTGTATGGAGATGGTGACTGATAATGGACCTATTACATGGGGTAATAAAGGCGCTGTGTATGAGTGAGGCCTCGGGCCTGGTGACGCAGAGAATGGGGCTTATGCTGTGGGCATTGAGCAGACATGCCTTTTACTGATGGATTTTGTTATCTGACGGCCACTTAGATCATTTATCCTCCGTTTCTCTTCATTGATTCAGATATTGGTCAGATATTTAGCATTGTCTAAACTCTTAATCACTAAACAAATCCGTATAATGATGGGAGAGAATCGTGTACTCTCTCTCTATTTTCTGCTTCTGCCCATTAGTTAGAAAGAAATATTATATTGACGGAAAACTGTTGTACATCCTCTGTGTTTGTGCCCGATATAACCAGCCATGTGTGACGTGCGCCGACCGGACGCACACGCCATCTGCCATTGCTCATCTTACTGCAGCGAACACAATTTTTGGTGTTTTCGCAAACGACCACGGCACAATCTTGCGGCAGCGCTGAGCTGGTCTTCAGTACATTTTTCTCAATGATGTTTTAAATAAAATGTCAGCAATTTCTTCCACAGATTTTACCTTCTCGGGGCAGGCTGGGAGAATTGGGTTAATCCCTACAATCACGGTGTGGGTTATACTCCAGCATGATGGTAGATGGGCCCAATTGTCCAGTCATGTGATTGCCTATAGTTTGGCCCTCCTGAGCCACTTGCTGCGTCGTGTGCACGGTTATTAGTCTGTACATGTCGGTCACACACCGAGAGACGCATCGCCAGCAGTACTTTGGATAGTGAGGGAAACGGTAGCAAGTGTCCAGGTGCCAGAATTAGCAAAATCATATGTACAATATCATATGTAAGCGTTCCAATTCCCAATGTAAAATCCAGAGGCTATAGCTATCCTGGGGACTACAAATCCCAGCAGATAATGTCAGCTAATACTGTAATTACTTGCTTAATTCATTAATTTGTGGGGTTTAATTGGCTGGATAGATCTGCGTAATAGAAATAAATACTTTTAAGGGAGCACTAAACTAAGTGTTTCATGTAAAATGTCTGAGTAATGCATTAATTTACATGGTATAAGACAAGATCACTAGCAGTAATGTTAGGAATAATTAACCTGATTGCCTGTTACAGTAGTGAGGGAATGAGCCACTGAGATAAGCCCTGGTGGTGGCTCCGGCTGACCACAGTGCCTCGTCCTCGGGTAACACTGCTGAGCAAGCTCTTGGACTCGCCAGCCTAGGCCCGGACAGCTCTTGGACTCGCCAGCCTAGGCCCCGGCAGCTCTTGGACTCGCCAGCCTAGGCCCCCGGTAGCTCTTGGACTCGCCAGCCTAGGCCCCCGGTAGCTCTTGGACTCGCCAGCCTAGGCCCCCGGTAGCTCTTGGACTCGCCAGCCTAGGCCCCCGGTAGCTCTTGGACTCGCCAGCCTAGGCCCCCGGTAGCTCTTGGACTCGCCAGCCTAGGCCCCCGGCAGCTCTTGGACTCGCCAGCCTAGGCCCCCGGCAGCTCTTGGACTCGCCAGCCTAGGCCCCCGGCAGCTCTTGGACTCGCCAGCCTAGGCCACAGCAGCTCTTGGACTCGCCAGCCTAGGCCACGGCAGCTCTTTGACTATTAGATAATTAGAGAAATTAGTATTAATAAAGTATAATTTTCTTTATTTTGTGCTTGTCCCATAAAACACCATATTATTGCCACCCTTTGGGTCAATATATTTAGCTGTGAAGTATGCGAGTTGCCGTTGCCATGGCATTAAAACGCTGACAACAGCACCTCATCTCGCACCTGTCGCGGCTCTCTCAGCTCAAATTTGCTCAATTTTGCTGACACTTTTCAGTGATTTCGAGCTGCCGTAAAGTGCAGCTGTTGCTGCAATGACGCTGCTCATTGGATTGACCCCTTTGAGTCTATTTAAATAAACGATTAAACTAAATAGCGTAGATCTGAATCACCTTTTATTATACTTGTTTATTTTTCGCATTCCTGTACAGGAAAAATTTCAGTCATTCCCACCAGCACATGCCCCAGTGGAGCTTACAATCTATATTCCCTATCACATGAGCACATGCATACAAACTAGTGCAGTGGTTCTCAAACTCTGTCCTCTGAACCCCAAAAAGTTCACGTTTCCCAGGTCACCCAGCAGGTGCACAGGTGTACTCATTATTCACGGATACATTTTGCAAGATCCAGAAGTGGAGCTAATTATTTCACTTGTGATTCTGTGAGGAGACCAGGAAAACGAGCACTGCTTGGGGTCCTCAGGACCGTTTGAGAACCTGTGCGCTAGGGGAAATAGTCAGAAACCAATTAGTGTGTTTTTAGGAATGTGGGAAGAAGCCCACACAAACACAGGGAGAACATACAAACTCCAAACAGGGATCTTATCGGGAATAAAATATGTTTTATGTGACAAGCACAAAATTGTAATAAATACTAGCTTCTGTAATTAAACTTTGATTACTGCAATTTTATGGGTAAAAATATTTAGTTCATTATGACTTTGGTCTTAAATTCTTGATATGTCCCTTTTAAAAAAACAAATTTCACCCCAAATGTAAAATATAATACAGTAAATTAAGGTACAATATAATACAGAGTTCCGTTTACCTATTGGTGTAACCATCCGGTGAGTTGCCAGAATGTCTCCCTCTCCTAAAACTGTTGGGCAGTATTGTTAGTGCCCCTCCCGCAAGATCTAGTTGGGGGAGGGGGAGAGGGGTCGAGCACAGAAGCTGTGATACAGCCTTAGGAGGGAGGAGTGTAGGCTTTGGGTCATCAGGAGAGTGCAGGTAATTAGGTTTCTATTATACATTGTGAGTGTAGTTATGCTTTATGTATGGAGAAACATTCTTATCACTGGCATGCAGTCACAAAGCTTGTTCATGTAGTTCACCTTTATTTGACACCACCTGAAGGAATATATTGTATCATGTGGCTCTCACCTGAATTTCCTCATGGTAACATTGAGTATTTTGGGGAAAATTGTGTCCATGTTAATTCCGACCATCGTTCCAGTGACTGAAGCCTTAAGCCGCATATCCACTTGCCGATTAAACAGAGTGATTGAACGATAACGACATCATTATCGTTCAATCGCTCATTAATCGTGCACAAATCTTGTGCACCCCAATGTCGGAAACGACCAGCGATGCGCGTTCCCACTGGTCGTTTTCCACATCAATCATCGCCTGAACATGCCGGTCAATCTGCCGATAATGACACATTGGCCATGTTCGGGGATGAGGGAGGGTGCCTGCACTGAACGTCATATCGGTCAGGGTAGGCACTACAGAGGATGAGGAACAACTGTACGATTACAAAGTTGTAATCGTACTGTCGTTCCAAGATCTGCAAGTGGATACGCACATTTAAAACAAAGAGTTGCTACTAGTTGTAGGGGAGACCTGTATCTTACAGATGGTTGTAATGCTCTGCAGTGCCCCCCAGCTTAAGGAAGCGACAGTCCCTCCTGGGTTTCTCTTTAGGCCCTGTGTAGAGGTAATAGCCGGTGTGGTAGGTAGGTGATACTTTGTAGCCGCTGAAACATTAGGTAGTGAGAATGTTTTGCTGCCATGAGAGGAATTCTCAGTCCCTTGTAACTTTTATACAATCTATCAAACCCCAATAAATAAATACTAAAGGTGCATACACACACAACGATTTTTTGAACGATTATCGTTATTGATATCGTTCAGTTGTTGAAAAAAAATCGTTCACTTTCTGAGTTAGAACGATTATCGTTCATGCGCGTTCACGTTTGTAGTTCAGTCAGACTGACCAACTGAACGATTTTCAGTAAGGGAATATGCAAAAATCGTTTGTAGTTCAAAAAAAAAAATAGTTAATTACATTTATTAAATGAACGATTTTAGTAAACGATTTTCGTTCATATTTCCATTGAATAAATGAACTAAAATCGTTTACTAAAATCGTTAATTTACAAAATCGTTGTGTGTGTACGCAGCTTAAGAATTCTAAGCAGAAGCACACAGGAGATACTCCATAAGCTGTAACAGAGCAGCAGGTGTGACTTTCCTGGTAATTAGTGTAGTCTGCTGCACCAGTGAGGGAATGAGCCACTGAGATGGGCCCTGGTGGTGGCTCCTGCTGATCACAGTGCCTCGTCCTCAGGTGACACATTATAACACAGCAGCCATGAGCTGATTTCCTGCTGGAGGGAAGATCCTCTCACTGAGCTCCTGGCATCAGCCAGCTAGGCCTCATCATCTCTGAACTCACCAGTGTAGGTCCCAGCAGCACCAGTGTAGGCCTCTGCAGCTCCTGGACTCCCCAGCGTAAGTCCCAGCAGCACCAGTTTAGGTCTCTGCAGCTCCTGGACTCCCCAGCGTAAGTCCCAGCAGCACCAGTGTAGGCCTCGGCACCTCCTGGACTCCCCAGTGTAGGCCTCGGCACCTCCAAGACTCCCCAGTCTAGGTCCCAGCAGCACCAGTTTAGGTCTCCGCAGCTCCTGGACTCCCCAGCGTAAGTCCCAGCAGCACCAGTGTAGGCCTCTGCACCTCCTGGACTCCCCAGTGTAGGTCCCAGCAGCACCAGTGTAGGCCTCTGCAGCTCCTGGACTCCCCAGTGTAGGTCCCAGCAGCACCAGTGTAGGCCTCGGCACCTCCTGGACTCCCCAGTGTAGGTCCCAGCAGCACCAGTGTAGGCCTCGGCACCTCCTGGACTCCCCAGTGTAGGCCTCTGCAGCTCCTGGACTCCCCAGTGTAGGTTCCAGCAGCACCAGTGTAGGCCTCGGCACCTCCTGGACTCCCCAGCGTAAGTCCCAGCAGCACCAGTGTAGGCCTCTGCAGCTCCTGGACTCCCCAGCGTAAGTCCCAGCCATGAAAAGACTTCCCATACTATAGGGTGCCATGATTCAAGAAAGTTTGGGAAGCACTGCTCTAGGTGTTGGGTGCTGATTAGTGAGGAGGGCATTTTTTGGACGTGATGTTTCGCTACAGCTACTCCCTGATCAGCACCCTGCACCTAGACGTGATGTATCCCTACAGCTACTCCCTGATCAGCACCCTGCACCTAGACGTGATGTATCCCTACAGCTACTCCCTGATCAGCACCCTGCACCTAGACGTGATGTATCCCTACAGCTACTCCCTGATCAGCACCCTGCACCTAGACGTGATGTATCCCTACAGCTACTCCCTGATCAGCACCCTGCACCTAGACGTGATGTATCCCTACAGCTACTCCCTGATCAGCACCCTGCACCTAGACGTGATGTATCCCTACAGCTACTCCCTGATCAGCACCCTGCACCTAGACGTGATGTATCCCTACAGCTGCTCCCTGATCAGCACCCTGCACCTAGACGTGATGTATCCCTACAGCTGCTCCCTGATCAGCACCCTGCACCTAGACGTGATGTATCCCTACAGCTGCTCCCTGATCAGCACCCTGCACCTAGACGTGATGTATCCCTACAGCTACTCCCTGATCAGCACCCTGCACCTAGACGTGATGTATCCCTACAGCTACTCCCTGATCAGCACCCTGCACCTAGACGTGATGTATCCCTACAGCTGCTCCCTGATCAGCACCCTGCACCTAGACGTGATGTATCCCTACAGCTGCTCCCTGATCAGCACCCTGCACCTAGACGTGATGTATCCCTACAGCTACTCCCTGATCAGCACCCTGCACCTAGACGTGATGTATCCCTACAGCTGCTCCCTGATCAGCACCCTGCACCTAGACGTGATGTATCCCTACAGCTACTCCCTGATCAGCACCCTGCACCTAGACGTGATGTATCCCTACAGCTGCTCCCTGATCAGCACCCTGCACCTAGACGTGATGTATCCCTACAGCTGCTCCCTGATCAGCACCCTGCACCTAGACGTGATGTATCCCTACAGCTGCTCCCTGATCAGCACCCTGCACCTAGACGTGAGCACTATTACGGTCACTATTGTGCTGGGTGTGTGATCATGGAGAGCTGACGCTTATCTGGTCGTAATCACCAATCTTCCTGCCCAGAGCTCTTCTTCCTGCCTGACTCTAGGAACTTTGCACTCACCTCCACCCAACCCCTCAGGCATTTGGCAGCAATTTGCATTTCTTAGCTGGTGTCTTTGTCGTAGACATTGAATAGATAATGGAAAGCTAGTTCCCATCCAGCACCATAGCAGATAGGAGTTTTGTTGTTGTGGTATGAGCCCATGGACCCTGGAGCTTGCAGGAAAGACTGGGATTTTCATTGGTGCCTAATATAAAGGCATTTTACTAATCCTTTGCTGTTACAGCATCAGACTGTGCATACCTCCATGTAAATAGGGTTCTTAATGTGCGCTGGAGGTATTTACGGTGCTGAAATTATTAATGTTCTTATTCCCATTTGTTTCTCTTTCCTGGCTGTCCTGCTTGTTTGCAGCATATCCTGGAATCCCGAGTTTCTCCTGCAAGGGCTCAGTGTGCTCATGTCCTGCTCCAGCCAGCGCTGATAATTGCAGCAACTGGGACTATGATCAGCTGGAGAGATGTCGTCTGACGTGCAGCATAGTGTACAGTGCAGTCGTTAAACAGCTCGGGTTCAGGCATTTAGGCTGCTGAAGTAAAGGCCCCCATACATCAGCAATCTGAGGCAATGACTATAGGCCCCCATACATCAGCAATCAGAGGCAATGACTATAGGCCCCCATACATCAGCAATCTGAGGCAATGACTATAGGCCCCCATACATCAGCAATCTGAGGCAATGACTATAGGCCCCCATACATCAGCAATCTGAGGCAATGACTATAGGCCCCCATACATCAGCAATCTGAGGCAATGACTATAGGCCTCCCCATACATCAGCAATCAGAGGCAATGACTATAGGCCCCCATACATCAGCAATCTGAGGCAATGACTATAGGCCCCCCCATACATCAGCAATCTGAGGCAATGACTATAGGCCTCCCCATACATCAGCAATCTGAGGCAATGACTATAGGCCTCCCCATACATCAGCAATCTGAGGCAATGACTATAGGCCCCCATACATCAGCAATCTGAGGCAATAACTATAGGCCCCCATACATCAGCAATCTGAGGCAATGACTATAGGCCCCCATACATCAGCAATCTGAAAACCACAATTGAACAATTTGAAGATTTGTTGCCCGATATTAGGATTTCCCAATCTACCAATCTGCGCCCATACATTACATTACAGATCTTTCTCAGTGATTTGCAGAACGATTGCAGCAAACACAGATCTGCCAATCTTGAAAGGCTCCATCATTTTACTAGTAACGGTCTGCAAATCTGCTGATCATGTCCATGCACTAGCAATCTACAGCCCCAATCCATCTGTGACATCCAACATGTTGGACAATCTGATTGAACAATTCTAATCACTTTTTGGATGCAATCTGTGACCCCCATACATTGCAGACTTTTATACACAATCATCTGCAATTTGCAGGATTGCCACAATCGATTGCTGATGTATGGAGGCCTTTACATTAGATCTAGAGAAATGTGAAATTAATACTAGTTAGTTGTTACCTGTGCAAAGCTGGCCACACATCTAAAGATTATCTGTCCAACCAGCCAACTAGTTGATTGGTTGGAATGAAAATCTGGTAACGTATGATAGTAAATGACAATCAGCAATTTGCTCCCAAACTCTGGAAAATGGACAAAAACTGTTGATTGAACAAATTGTTTAGATCAAACATTTAACAAACTTGTCTGACGCCATTTTCATCTGTTTTCTGGCATTTAGGAGCAAATTGCTGATCATCAGTTACTCCCATACGTTACCAGATTCTCATTCCAACCAATCACCTAGTTGGCTGATTGGACAGATAATCTTTAGATGTGTGGCCAGGCTCCTAGTTGGGAACTGTATTATCCAGAGAGTTTAGGACTTTGTTTTCCAGATCAGATTTCTTTTTAAAATGTTATACTATGCAGATTTGTTAGCATTCGTGTATATATCGCCCGTGCATGTTCCGTGGTGCTTTACAGTTGAGAATAAACGCAATAATAAAACGAGGCTGAGCATTGGCAGACAGAGGTATAGGGCCACCCTCATTAAGTTGTTGAGATGTGGCTCACTATGTAGGACACCATCACCAGCCATCACAATGCAGGGGCTTATTCACTATCTTGTCATAATAATCGCATACCAGTGTAACTACGGCAAAAATATGCCTGCTGTTCTAATAATGATGCCATATATATCGGTAATAAGGGGGCGATTCAATTCAGCGCGATGTGAATAGCATGGGGAAGAAGTTCCCGGAGCTATACAATTCACTGCGCTGTTAAGTCCAACTAAAAAACTTAAGTCGCAGAATGCCAGTTACCGCGCCTTAAGCTGGGTGTTTAGTCGCGCTAACCGTCATTCTTCGATTCAAGTGCCGGCCGCGAGGCTGTTAGCACCCCACAAAGCCGGAAAACAACATCGCGGTCAGCACTTAAGTCGGTTTTCTGCTCGCACCTCAGGAGCCACGAGAAGAAATCCTGTAGGACTTAACAGCGCAGTGAATTGAATATCTCTGGGAACTACTTCTCGGGGGTATTCAGCATCACGCTGAATGAAATCTCCCCGTAAGCGATGTCCGTGCACGAGCAGGATTGTGTCATTTCTGATCATAAATCTACTCTCGTAGATTCCACCAAAGAATGAAACAAACCCTCTCAAGGTGCGGATCCATTTGATGACTTTGAAACGAGAGCACGATGACGACATTGTAATCGTGCGGTAGTTTCACGGTCTGTGTGGTGCCTACACTGAGCGATCAGTCATTCAGTGTCGGCACATCAATCATCCCCGAACATGGTCAACCAGACGTTATCGTTAGGTTGACTGGCATGTTCGGGCGATGATAGATTTAAAAAAACGGCCAGCGGGCGCACGCATCGCTGGTCGTTTTTGACATTAAACTGCCCGATTAACAGCGATTGAACGATAACATTATCGTTCAATCGCCCTGTTTAATCGCGTAGCGCAGGGGTGGGGAACCTTTTTTCTGCTGAGAGCTATTTTGATGTACATAACATTATTTGCGGGCCTGGTCTAGGCCACGTCTGCTCTGTGTGATGTCACATGGGGGTGGGGCCAAATCGCCGGTGATTATCCGTCATGCCGCTAACTTGGCAGTCTCATGAGTATTGGTTCAGCCTAGAGAACGGTCGCTCCCAGTGTGACTGGGACCATTTAGGACAGGACCAGTCTCTGCAAATGTCCAGAGAGGTTTGCAGACATAATGTATTCGCGACACAGCAAAGTAACGTGGGCCTCTGGGGAAAGTTACGTTACCATTCAATGTACGATGCAAGTTTATGGGACTGAAGCCATCAATCAACTTTGAATATATCTCTACGTCACTGCTAATATCTTGTGTGCCTGATCCGATGTAACGTCTTGCCTATTAGCGCTGTCTGTATTTGTTCAGGTGTGTAAGCTCCTAAAATGCGTTTTTTGCCTGTCTTATGCCATTGTATTGTTCTGAGGTGTATAGTACAGTCCGACCTTCACTTGCAGGATTTGTAATATATATTAGGTAAAATATGGTGACGATTGTGATGAATTTGCCATTATTGTCATGAAAACAAGTCCTGTTGTAGTAACGTATATATTCTAACTCCAGCCAGGATTATATATACACTACAGCTCTCTATCCCTGTATTCATGTCTGTGTCTACACACACACATATATACACTGTTTGAGTTATCTGCTTTGGTATATAGAGTAAACCTATAGACTGGAGACCTCAGCTTCCTAGCTATGCCATGCCTGATGAGATTTAATTAGTCTCAGGAGCTTGCAATTTAGATCCATTCATTAGGCCAATTAGCGGTGTAAATGAAACTACCTCCCCAGGTTTTTCCTGTCCATAGGTACATCTGAACGTTCCCTTTGCATTGGAGCTGGTCTGTTAATGTCATTGTATGCGGTGGAATGGTAAGATGCATTGTGTCATTGTGTGGGATCTGGTTCATGACTACAACAAACTCTTGGATTCCTGAAAGTGAAGGGAATAAAGTTGGTTGCTGCGTTCATGGCCCCATCCCAGGGTGGCCTGTGCCGGGGCGGTGGGCCGCAGGCTGACGGTGGGGCTGCAGCTGGTGGATTAGCTGGTCTCATTTTCATAGCAATCACACTTCCTCTTTTTTTTTTTTTTTTTTGTTTCTGTTGAATGCAATGGCTGAGAAGAGAAGCAGCGTGCACTGAGCATGCCCCAAGTCTGGCTGCACCCACAGTGTGTCTGGAACGTGTGTGCAGCTGTAGTAGGCCTGAAGTCTGGATGAGGTAGGACAATGCATCTAGACGGGGAGCCAGGGAATGGTGATTGAGGAGATAAGAGGTGGCTGGTGCAGTACTGATGGCTCGGAGCCTTGCAGCACAGGCAGCCGTGTGTGTGTGTGTGTGTGTGTGTGTGTGTGTGTGTGTGTGTTAGCCTCCTCTGCGTGGATGTGTGTGAGTGCCTGATGTTGGCCATAGTGATTCCTAACTCCAAGGCAGTCCTGTACAGGGAAATAGCTGCTGATTTCACCTTCTGTATGTCCTGCAATGTCACCCAGGCTGCCTCAGATCAGGGCGAGATCAGTGTCTGCTGCTGTCTGTCTGTCTTCCTGCAGGTGCTGGCAATCTCTCATTAACACTCACTGGTAACTGCTCCAACTCTGCTGGACCTCTGCATGCTGGCTTGTTCTCTGGGCCCTGGAGGGTCTGGGTCTAGGAGTTGCTGTTGTGTTCTAGGTCCTCAGTGGTGGGGTTCTCAGCTCGACCATGTCACGGAGCTTCTAGATGTGCAAGTGGTCTGCAGCCTCCTCGCTCTGGTGCCTAGTGGCCGTAATGAGCCTCTAATGTGGCATTCCGCATAATGAGATGAGGCTGTTGGTGTTACATGTGGCTAAAGCAAACGTCAGAACCGAACGTGTGTTTCCGGGGCAAGTTTGGGGACTTGGGCCTCAAAGCGTGGACCCTGGTAATGAGGGATTGGTCTGTTTGACTGTTCCAGACTATCCTTGTTTTTTGATGTTATCACTGGTGTTTTGTTGACTGAGGGGGTAGAGACAGCCTCCTCCTATTTTACAGCAGATCAGCCAGTTGTATGTGTCAGTCTGTCTGTATTCACTATTAGCTGCTGGAGAAAGTAGGATAGGTTATATGTATGTGTGTATATATATATATATATATATATATATTTTACACTATGCAAATGCATATGCTGGCCAAGCGGCTGTATGGACATGGGCGATTGGCTTTTCATGCCTCATTTTAAAGCCCTGAAATGTGAGTGATTCTTACACTACAATCGTTTACTGTGACCGTTGGGGGTCTGAGAGGTAAATACCGTTGTATAATGTATACAGTGTATTGGAGCGTTGTACATTTATCCAATCCTTATACGATCCCATTAGTGTGAGCACTGTGTAATAACCTATATACAGTTTGTGTTCTGCTTGTGTGATGATGATGATGTTGTTGTAGGGTGTGTGTAGCACATTACATAAATTGCGTTGTTATTATGAAGCCGCAGTTTGTTTTTTACACACCAAACCCATTTTGTTCGATTTTGTTCTTCATCCCCTGTCACAATAGAAGAATATAATGGTCACAAAATAAAAAATATTGCATTTAATTTGTGGGACAGTTCTGTATTTTAGTTCTCAAAGGTACAAGGAGATAAGGTAATATTGTGGGCTGTGTAATTATAAATGATACATCGACTTGTGACATTCTCAGATACAGGTGAGGTTTCTGGAGCTCATATGATGTTTGAGGGATTATTTGTGTGGGAGGATTTGTTTCCTGTGTACATTATGTGTCCTGATAGACTATTAAAGAACATTTCTGAACCTAAAGTGACGGACTAGTAAAGTGAGTTAGTCAACGTCAAACATTTTAAATTATATATATATATTTTTTTAATATAATTTTGTAGATGTTCAATGTTACAGGATGGAGTCTTTCTACGTCACCTTGAATATGGTTAAACGGCCAATTTAATTATCAGAGGCTGATATCTTTGTCTGCTGTGCTTAGTAATTTGGGATCGGCCAATTGGCCGGGTGCAGCCGTTCGGCAATATAGAGTACGGAGACCATGTCTTGTCCTATCCCAGCGGTTCCCAAACTTTCTTGATTCACGGCACCCTAGAGTATCAGGCCAAAAGTTTCTTATTGAGAAATTCAGCTAATATGTATTAAGTTGTGCTTAGCCGTTTTCTTTAGGTTCAGTTATGTGTTGATGGACGGGGTTTTTCTTGTTTGTTCACATATTTCATGATAGGCAAAACCATGATTTATGCCAATCACATAAACCGTAAAAAATGTGATTTGGTACTGGAGCACATACCTGTGGTACCCCTGCAGGCGATGTGCGGGAACCACTGCCCTATTCCCAAATATGTGTTTTTCTTGTACACGGGAGAATGTCCTCCTCTATGGCTACAACGCTGAATAATGGGAGCTTTGCATTTGGTTGATTACGTTCTTGTTGCTATATGTGTAATTGCTGATTCTGCTGTAGTGGAAGGTGACCACGAGTTCCCCTCATTGTACCCTATTCAGTATAAACACCTGTTCTTGATGGTAAATTGTGTCCATGCGGTCACAACAACCTGTTGCTTTGCCCATTCGCTCCCTAGTGCAGAAATAGACCTGCGGCAGATGGAGACCCTTAGCTCGGGCACCTTTTGAAGTGCTTGGAAAGTTCAGAGCCTTATTGCACTATGACGTTGCGTGAAACGATGACTGTAGTGTAAGCACAGGGTAAGCTGCCTGGCTAGGCCTTATCATACAGCATGCTGCGTCATCCTTCCTTATTAAAGTGTGATGTTGCTATTGTGATTAGTTACTGGAGTTGGTTGTGACACCTGGAGTATAGTTATTCTGACACCGCAGTTGCAGCGGATACAGCTTAGAGAAAATAGCTTTGTAAACCGTAATTTCCCTAAGGCCTCCCGTCTTCTGCCTCTTCACGTGCTGCTGCGTGGCCTCAGGTCTGGGCACCCTGGCAGAATGGTTGGGACTGGAGGCAAGAGCCGCAGTGTGTCTCTCCTGGTAATCTCTCTCCCATGGTGCCCCAAACATGCTTGCTGCATGCTCTAGTGTCACCTGTAGAGGGAGCCGGGTCATGTGACTCCCTGCAGAAGCTTTTGTGGCCCAAGGAAGAAGCTGAAGGCAGGAGACGTTACCTGACATTCACAGGCCTGTATGTCTCTCTCTCACCCTGGGGTAGGCGGTGCATTGGCTGGGTGTGCCAGTCCATGAGGGATAGTGTCTGGTGGGTAGGTGCAGAAGACCAGAGCTTCTGTGCTAGGGCTGTATCCCTTAGTGAGAGCTCAGACCTCATCACCCTGTGTGATTCACTGGAAGACCCTTGTCCTGGTAGGGTCTCAGTCTACATAGTGTATCTAGCCATTTCCAGGCCTGCATTGTTGGCAATGGACCCTTCCTGTGCTTTGTACCCCATGCACATTCTGCAGTCTGAGGATTGCTGGCATTGTATCGTTGTCTTGCAGCTTTCCTATCCATCTGCATTTGGTCATCGTGTATGGCTGGATGTTATGTGCAGGGTTTCTGTCTGCCTTGACCTTGTCATGCAGGAACCTGTGCAGTCTTGTCTTGTCCATCTGCACGTTGATGTGAGAGCCTATGTACTGGGCTCTGTGTGTTTTGTCTGAGGCTGGGGCCAGGCCACCTCACTTTGCCATGCCTCTGCATTGCCGTTTGTGCTGTGTAAGCTTTCTCCCTGGACACAAAGGCTACAAGTGCAAAAAATAGCTTTCACGGAGTGAAGAGTAGTCTGTTTACATTGGCTGGTTCCTTCTGGTTAGTGGCCATACTCTCAGGGAATCCAATGTGCACCTACAGATCTTTCCTCTTTCACTAAATGCCCTTTTATTAAGATGTAATTGAGATTATTGTTGCTGCTGACTAGCTGTAGACTCCAGCCCTTGATTTAGTTATGTATTTTATATGTGTGCAAAAGTAGGACACAAGTCTTGCGCTTGCAGTTTCCATGGTGTCTCGCTGCCATCCCTTCCCCCTCACCCCCCTTCCATACCTTCTTTTAGTTGCATCTGTTCCACATTTCGGCTTTG
Source organism: Taudactylus pleione (assembly GCA_031769625.1). Classification (NCBI taxonomy): domain Eukaryota; kingdom Metazoa; phylum Chordata; class Amphibia; order Anura; family Myobatrachidae; genus Taudactylus; species Taudactylus pleione. Next base: position 123,408 of record JAUIMM010000994.1, read on the forward strand.
CTGGAGTAGGAACAATACAGATTGCTGAAGATGTAAAATGGAATCTGGGTTGTGAAGGGAGTGGATGTCTTGTGTGTACCAGGCAGACTTTGTGCTCTTCAGATACGACGTTTGCTGTGTCAGGGAATCATACTATGAAGGGTACATCCCATGTCCTCACATCTGCGCTCAGCCATGTCTTTGGGATCCAGGTAGAATGAGACATTGTGTAACGATATGTATTTTATAAAGGGTTACACAAAAGTAACAGTTTCTCACGCTACATATTACACTAACATGCCAGTGAAAGTAACCGGGGCTTAAGCTTATCGTTCCAATTTTTGTTCAGTTGTTGATTTGGTTTACCCAGTATGATCTTGTACAAGGACTCCCTGAAAACACAGCACGTGTGCGCTAATCCTGGCCTAGTCACTTGATATATGCTCTTTTGCGGCCCTGCAGTAGCCTGACCGCAGCACCAATTTCCCTGAACTCTTCATTCCTTGAACTGTATTTTCCAGGGATAAATAGGCCACTTTTCTATTCATCATGTCGGCGAAACCAGTCTCCATGAGAACGCAGCCGATCCGTTCGCCAGCTCCAAGCCATGTCACGCAGGCTTTGTGTATTTGGTTACACCAGAGGTTCCCAAAGTTGGTCCTCAAGGCACCCTAACAGTCCAGGTTTTACGCATATACATCTTTAAGCACAAATTGACTGAAGTACTATTTAAGCCACAAGTGTTCAAGCATGGATATCCTTAAAAGCTGCGCTGTTAGAGTTTGGGAGCCACTAGGTTATACCATCTATACCGATGCCATTGCTCTCTGTTAATGATTTGGTGACTTAAACCCCCCTGTTTGTGGATTTAGCTTGTTTGCAATTTGCTAATCATTCTTATTGTCCATAGCCTGATGGAAAAACATATTAAAATTGCACGGATCCACCTCAAAGTACAATAGGGCCTCTTGGGCCGAGCATTCATTGACATAAAGAATAATTCATGAAACGCAGCGAATGCCAAACATAGGCGAGTATATTTAAACCAGCGTGGGTTGGCTAGATCGCTTTCGTTTTCACCGGGGCCTCTCCAGATATCTCCTATGTTTTGGGCACGAGGCAGATTAATAGACAAGGCCTAGTGAAAACGAGAGAGATCTAGCTGGCCGGAGGGACAGATATTGTGATATTTGCCCAACGTGATTGCAGTTATTGCGGATCAGCCTGAAGAAATAATGGCCGCTGACTTACTTTATTATTCTATATCTCAGCTCTCCTGTCTGCACTGTTATCCACTGACTCAGTGCTGGTTTAGCTTGCTGCATTTGTGCAGGTGAGCCTGGGCTGTATCTGAGACAAGGTTTGCAGATGGGATGAGTTTTGCACGTCGGTGCCTCTGCTGGCATCCTGGCTTCCTCAGAACAGGGCTGTGTAAGGATTGTTCTACTGGAATTTTAGTCCTATCTGTAGATGAAAGGTTTGCGTGACTCCACTGTTAGCGCAGAGAGTCGTCCTTGTCCAGTGAGGATTGTCAGGGCAGCATTGCAGTGAGTGATGTGCATGTTGTAGGCTATTGAGCCTTGCCTGAGCTCTAGCAGAAGGCCACGAGGTTGCACACTGTCTATAAAATGGCTGCTGATCACAGCTGAGTGAAATGGTCTCCACCGAGCGAGCTTGGACAGCAGAGGGAGCTCTGTCACACCAGCTTCCCACATGATCTGCTTACTCTGGAACACTATCTTCTCCTTGAGGTGTCTTGAAGAGCCAGAACACTAATCCAGGTACAGTGTTTTTGCATTGCAGCCTCTTGGCACTCCTCAGTGCTTTGCTTCTCACAATCCGTCTGTAGGAGGAAGGAAGAGGTAGTAGGACTGTCCCAGGCCCTGCTTGGTGTCAGGGTTTGCATATAATGGCCGGTGTATGCGATTGTTTCCTATGGGTCAGAACTTGCTTTGCTTTGTGATGGTTTGCGGGAGATTTGGCTGCTGGATGAGTATTGGAACCTGAGTCACTAGTTGTTGTGCTAAAGGTCACATAACTCCTACAGTGCCTTATTCGTGCTCGTGGAGTTGGCTGAGGTCGTTTATCATTGAACAGAGAGCCTCACGATGAAATATGTATTTTTTCCCCCCTTAAAATCATCTATTGGAATTGTGTGGATAGAGGTCGCTCTAATACCAGACCTTGTAGGGTGAGCCATACTCTGAACGTACAGGTGACAAAGGCGTCCCCCATTCTCCTGTTCTCTGATGCTTTAGCTCCAAAATGAATGTCTGCTTAGGCTGCGATTTCTGCAGATGTATTAATCCTGTGTCACAGACCCAGCCTGTCATGTATTGTATTGTGTTGGAAATAGAAGTTCGCTCTGTCCCCCTCTTCCATGGTCCTTATTTATAGATGAGCATTTATATATCGGCCACGTTTCTGCAGAGCTTTACATTTGGGAACAAACACAGTAATAAATGAGACCTACAAAGCGGCAGGAGGGCGCTGCTCACAGTCTATAGGACCATAGGCCTGTGATACACGAGGGTTCTTGGAGTATAGCCATGAAGATCAGTGACAGGCAACCTCATAGACTACAGGGGACACATTGGGCAGCATTCTAGCGTTTAAAAGGGCCCCATATTACCAGTAATACAATTATACATTTAATCCTAGAAAGAGACCAATCTATAATAATTCATCAGCATGTAATTTGTGCAAATGTTGGGTTGGGCATCGAACACTGATGTGTCCAAAGCATTGGTGTTCCAGGTTCAATAACTGCCCCCCATTGCCCATCTGTGATGTAGAGTGAAAGTTACTGGGTAGAATAGCTTTGTAGGTTATGTGGGTGAGTCGGGAATAAGATAAGCTGCCTGAAGGGGTGAGCTCTTAGGGTTTGGAGACTAAAGGGGGTGCAGCCTGGAAACGTAGTAACCATGACTGGGAGCAGCTGATGAGTGCGGCTGAGAGACTCAGATCTTGCGCAGAGCGAACGGATCGAGCTGGGAGATATTTGGAAATAAGCAAAGTGATATATGTTGATGTAAACCTGTTATTGGCTTGTATGATAGGTAAGGTATTTTATATTGGATTCGGCAAGAGACAACCAATGTAGGGTCTGACAGAGTGGTGCGCATACTGAAGACATGTACTATATATATATATATCTATATATATATCTATATCTATATATATATATATATATATATATATATATATATATATATATAGATATATATTCTAAAAAAATTTAAATCCTCGTTTTAATATCACACATGCAATAAAATTCCACGTGTGATAACACAAATTCTACTCTCCGAGTTAATATTGTTTTTACCTTTCATGTCATAGTTCTTTATGTTTCCAGAGAAATTACCAACAGTCTATTTCCCTGATTGTCCCTGGAGCTTCCTGTTGCTTCATTGACTTGAGGGTTTATGCCTCATGGGTGCGAATGCCAATAATGAGACTTCCCCAGGCAGGATCCTCTTTGTTAGAGTGCGGTGTTCTGCCGATGTAGGCTTACATCCTCTGCGCTGGATACGGCGCGCTGCCGCAGGGTGTGCGGTGTAGTAAGATGTTATTGCTATAGAGAGCCATCCTGTCCCTCACCAGAGGAAGGAGCCGTGCTGTGTAATCATTGCTGTCCGGGCCTCAACAAAATGGCTGCAGGGAGTGACTCGCAGGCTGTCTCCATCCTCATGGTTTATATGTGTCCGCTAGATCCTATATCAAGTGGGGTCATTACTAAAAGTTCTATCCGGTGTTATTGACCTATTCAAGGCTGTAGTACCATTTATTAATATTTTAAAACATAACTTGGCAGAAAATTGGCAGTGATAAAATAAATCTTATACAAATATTTTACTAATGTCTGACAAGTCAATTTCAATATATTTATACGGATCAGTCACTTACATATCAATGTAAAGAGGATTACATTGCTCTACGTCGCCTTTGGGGTTATTGGTTTTTTACTTTTAGTTTTTGTTGTCTTTTAAAGTTGCCTCCTCTCAGTATTGTTAATATTTATTTATATAGTGTTGGCACACTCTACAGCACTTTACTATTGGGGAAATGCCACAACTAAATAAGCCTGGGTAATAGCTATATTTAGCTCGGGGAGGTACACACTGTATATCTCATTAACCCAAAGTTGCACGCACGGCACCATTAATTCAGCCCCGTTACTAGCTCATTTATGGGAATTAATGAATAGGCCTTGTTGTAATGTTGGTGACTGTATCCTTTCCAGTAAGGGATTAACACCAACTCCAAATCAATATCGCCAATACTGGCTAAAGAGGAACAGGCAAGGGCAGTGGGAGCAAAGAGTCCTGTTCTGCAGAGCTTGCAATCTAAAGAAAATGGTAAGAATAAAAAAGGAGACCTAAGCTTGTTGTATGTGGCATTCAGGCTGTGTGTGTATAATATATATTACATACACATACATCCCACAGCTTTGGACTTATTGGAGCAGCCTCCCAGAAATAGGGGCAGATTTACTAAACTATTTGCAGATGATTGACGGCTTCGACCAATGTATATCAAGCAGGCGCTGTAATTACTGCTAGCGCTGATTTAGCACCACCGCTTGAAAAACATTGGTCCAAGCTGCAGATCTTGGGCACCTTCCAAAATCTGATATTTATACCGCTTTTATACCGAAATTCCGGGTCTGACCCGGAGGCTGGAACAGGGTTCCAATCCGGATCAGACCTGGAATTTCTCCGGCGTCGACCCAGGATATTCCGAAGTTGGCGCCGTTCACACTGGAGCCGGGGTCTGCAGAGACCCGGCGTTGAAGTAGACGCTTGGAGATGACGTCACCTCCAAGCACCACTGAAGTCGGCCAATCGGCAGGCAAGCTTCACAATCCAGGTCACTCTGGCCCGGATCGCGCCGTTTACACTGCAGGGTTTCATGGGTTATTCACGTGTTAAACCCTGCAAGTTACCTGGTTGGATTGCCAGCTCACTCGACCCAGGAATCCAACCCTCTCCCCTTTTACACCAAGGAGCTGCCCGGGTTACCCCTTCAATAACCCAGATTTTAGCTCTGGTGTAAAAGGGGTATTAGCAAATCCTCCCCAAAGTCTGTGTTCAGTTAAGGGTCACTCAGCTAAATGTAGGTATGAGGGGATGGATTCTTCAGGTGTCTGCTGGGGATTGTCGCATGATAAAAGCAGATTTACAGGAGGAAGCATTAACTTTTATATAGTTAATAATGTAAAACCTCCTCCTAGCATAAGTGCAGAGGTGGGGAGCTGTCTCTCTGCGTAGATGCTATCACAGTCCTTTCAGGTGTGGTGTTTTGTTGCCTGATTGTTCATTGTTTGCCCCTGGTCGCTGTCCTGTGAGTGCGTGGGGAGGGCATGCTCAGGAGACTCCTGGAGGGGAAGGTGGTTGAGGAATGATCTAAATCATTGGGTATAAAGAGAGAAAACAGCAGGCATCATTATAATGGCAGCACAGCAGCAGTGCTTCAGGGACTGCCCAGCTAGGCCGCAGCCTGCACACCTGGGGGAGCGGGTACTTCCTATCTCTCTGTACAAGGCCTGAGAGCCTGGTGGGGAGCAGTTAGCAATCCCCAGGGCCTGGTCTAGGGAGCCATTGTGTAAGGGCAGCACAGACGGTGTAGTGGTTAGCGTTACTGCCTCACAGCACTGAGGTCGTGGGTTCATATCCTGTATAACTGTGTGGAGTTTGTTTATTCTCCCTGTGCTTGCGTGGGTTTCCTCTGGGTGCTCCGGTTTCCTCCCACACTCCAAAAATATACTGGAAGGTTAATTGGCTCCCAACAAAAATTAACCCTAGTGTGTATGTGTAAGCATGTGATAGACAATATAGAGTGTAAGCTCCACTGGCGCAGGGACTGATGTGAATGGCCAACTATTCTCTGTAAAGCGCTGCAGAATATGTGTGCGCTATATAAATAACTGATGATAATAATGTGTGATCTGTATTATGTAATGATGTCATGTGTGACTGTGACGACTGTGTGGAATTGTTTGTAAGGCGGCAGCGGGGACTGGAGGGGGGAGCAGTTTTACATTGGGGGGTTGTTTGATGACAACTCTGTGCCAGCTTCTTTTGGGGTGTCCGTGACACAAGAATTGAAATAGTTGCATTTTTAGGTTTTAATATTGTCAAGAATTAATAAGAAGAAATTAAATAGTTTTTGCGGCCCGATGGGGCCTTTTCCCCCGTCTAAACTGACGGGATGATATTCAATTTTTTTTCCCACACATATCGAGCAGTTTGGGCTCCCAAAACCAGGACTTTTCCTTTATTTCTGCTCTCACCTTAGGAGGGTGTAAGCAGAAATCATTCTATCGCCCCGTTGGTAGGAACAATTGAATAGCGGCTGTCGGGCACGCAATACTACTGCGGCTGGCAAAAACAATTAAAGTCCCCTCAAAATGCTCCTAATGTGTCTTGCAATGTGCGGCTGTGCTTTGTGGCAGGGGGGGGTATTATGGTGTGTGTGTGTGTCTGTATACTGTCATTTTGTAGTCACGCAAAGGTAGTGCCATGTAGTTGCAATGTTACATCAGCATGTGTCATGTAGTGTTTATCTTTCACCGGTGACACGTCTGTCCTGAATGGGGAATGGAGTTTGTTTTTCATTTTCAGGTGCTGGAATAAATGGCGCGGAAGCATCAGGTGATCCGTATACTGAATAGAATTAATACAATGATTATCGATACTCGTCCTGTATTCTAGCCCGGCCGCTGGTTCTCCAGTTCTCGGTGGCCAACCTGTCGGCACATTTCATTCTTCACTATTATTTTTTGTCCCTCGTGGAGCCCAATTCTATATCTGTACATGTTCTTCTTAAGCGCTTATATCGTCCATCGCAGTTTCTCCAATTCCTGCATATAGTATAAGTATTTTTAGAGCTTTGTTTCCATAAACGTTGGTATTTGTGGGTTTGGCAATAAAGTGTCTTTGCTCCCCGGTTACCAGGGGTTTGCGGTTTTTTTTTTGTGATTATTGGGATTTATGAAAAGTACAAGAGCTGGTCAGGCCCCAGAAGGTCAGTAGCCCTTGTGCCTCACATTGGTGAACCCTTTCTGGTTAGGCCACCGGATGCGCAGCTCCGTAAGTGTTGTCCACTCTCTGGCGATGATGCCTCAGAATGGGGGTAGTTTTCCTTCCCAGGACAACCCTCTGCTATACCTACCTGACTGCAAGGGAGAGCTGGCCCAGTGTTCTGCCATAGGGCTGGCCCAGTGTTCTGCCATAGGGCTGGCCCAGTGTTCTGCCATAGGGCTGGCCCAGTGTTCTGCCATAGGGCTGGCCCAGTCTTCTGCCATAGGGCTGGCCCAGTCTTCTGCCATAGGGCTGTCCTTCCATATTTTCTGCATTGACCTAAATGTCCCTCACTAGTTACATGAAGCGTTGGGAGGTTTATGGTTTATGCAGCATATTGCAGTCTGGGAACAACCAAACCCAAGTGGTGTAGAAAGTAACGCTCTGGGTAATCTCTGTCTTTCCAATGGGCACCAGCTGAGATGTACAATCTGGTCCTTAAATTGACACCCTTGGCATGTAACCCTAAATCACCTTCTCTAACCCAGATATCACCCTGTGCTTGGATTAACCACTTTTTATTATTATTACTATTACAGTTGTTGTTGTTTTTTGGTGGGGCTATATGGCTGTAATGTTACAGCTGCTGCATTGGGCTATAATAATACATTATGGGGCATATGTATCAAAGCTTGATGTGAGATATATAGATATATGACAACCCAATCAGCTTCTAACTTACATTTTGCAGGCTGTGTTTAAAAAATGATAGTTAGGAGCTGATTGGTTGGTGATATATATCTCACAATTTTATCTTGCATCAAGATTTGATACATATGCCCCTCTATTTGGGGAGCACGGTGGCATTGATAATTTAGGAAACTTTTGCCTATTTCTGTATGTCTGTGAATTTTAGATGCACCCATTGAAAGTCTTATTTTTCCATCTCGCATGTTACAGTAAATGTCAGTTTTTGTCCCTGTTCAGGGATTAATTGGCCTAATGAGCTGTGTGTAGTTTGGGTCTCTGTTAATGAGTCGAGTTGCCTTTTACACTGTGAAGTCTTTGATAGCAGCCATGAGAGAGATTTCATTGAACCTACGGCCTTAATTATTTTCTGTTGCACGTTGCTATTACATGTATAATAAAATCGTGAAGTGGAATGGAGCTGTTATTTTCCTCCTTGTATCATGGTGGTTCTAAGATCAGACAGCCAATGATAATGCATCAGATATGGGGCCAGCAACCCTAAGGTCCTAAGCCCTAAAGGACCCAGATGACCCTAGAAATTCTACATCTCGGGGTCAAACCACCTGGGTCCCTCAGAATATTACTGTGTCCCTGCAGCTTTGTCAATCCCCCCTCCCTTAGTGTACGGTGCTCATAGGAAGTGGTGGTCTTGGGGATAGATGAACCTGGCTGCTTATTTTATGTAAAATGTAATTAGTCTGTTAATTTCTAAGACCTGTCATTGGTAGCACACGGTGCCTTAGGATTGCTAAGGAGTTGCTGGAGCTGATCTAGGTCTTACATGAGAATGCATAACTACGGGGATACAATGTTCTGCTGCCCTTATAAAATAATGATGTATCTGCTAAAGAATGCCAGCCCCAACCACTTGTGTCTATGCCTTGTGCCTGTTCACTGTTTGTAGCCTGTGTCCCTAGGAGAAAGAACCTTGACTTCACCCATTTTTAGGGAGATGATTTGATTGGTTGGACAGAGCCCTGTTGGGTTTGTAGTGGGATTCCATGGGTTAAATTGTGTCAACAAGCCTGTGGGTTTTATGATCTTATGTTTGCAGTCTACACTATTCTCTTAATTTGACTTCCTCTCTTCAACGTGTGTTGAGCTTCCACAGTTCCAGCACAAAGCTGCACTGCAGAACAGGGCTCCATGCTCCCAGCCCTATGCTGCTGCTGCAATCCTGTGCCCCCTTCTTCAACTGGAGGAAGACCCCCTTCCAGGGCACAGGCCACCCCTGAGATCCCCCTTGGCTGTGGAGCAGGTCCTGAGCTTTGAGTCTGGCAGCCAGTGCAGGAGGGCTGCTAATCCCTGAGTCAGTGGAATGGGAGGACTCTTATTGTGAAAAGCAGACAGTGCTGTGCAGTTGGCTTTTGTTGGGTCTGATCTACCAGCCGACATTTTCCTGGGAGGGGGCCGTGCTCCCCCTGCCAATCACTAGACGGCTAATGGGTGCCTGTTGGAGTGAAGTCAGGAGGCTGCCTTTGCTCTTGGGGGGAGACTGAAGGTAATGCTTTGTGAAACAAAGTTGCAGAACAGCAAATTTTTGTTTTCTTTTCTTCTTTGCAGATGGGGGGAGGGGTGGTATGCAATCAGCAGGCCAAGATGGAGGGACAGCATGGGCTTGTGGGTAGAGCCTATTGTTTTTTTCATGTTTGCAATGTACAGGTGAGGGGTAGTGCGCACAAATCTGCCTTTATAGGAGATTCCAGCATGTTGTGCAGCATGTGGTGGAGATATCTGCACAACAGCCATATAGACCAGGCTCAGGCTTCGAATGAGACCCCCAGCTACCCTAGGTGGCTCTGCTAGTTGGGTTCTCATGGGGAGTGTGTGAGAGGTGTGTGTGTACCAGTCTAGACATCATTGTCTGCAGTGTTTAAAAGAACTGCAGGAAAGCGGCATTTCCATGCCCAAGATCACTGATCATTTTCAAGGGATCTTTGGACCTGACTGTGCTGCAAGCTCTCAGCTCATTAATCCTGGCTGCCCTGTGACTGTAGGGCCTGCCTTCACCACTGACTGGAGCCATAGGAGATGGGGAATGTCTCTTAGGTAAGAATCACTTTGCGATTGCATTTCGTTGTTTGCATTCAGTTAAAGTGCTTATTGCAGGAGGGTTTTGCAGGTGAGAAGTAATGGATTTATTTCCTCTAAAAATGAATGAGAAAGATGACAGCCGGCAGTGCAGTAAATGAACGGACATCGTGTACAGAACCGATCTCCTCATTGACACTGTGGGCAACAAAAGACCAATAACGGTTTAGCGTTTTCATAGAGCCACTCGCGTGCGGTTCTCCAAATCTCTGTTGGCCGTGGTCTCGCACAACGGGAGCGATGCATGTGCTCTGCCATTTTTATTCGCATTCGCTGCAGCGCATATTTGTAGTCGTCAAGGAAAGAGGCATTTCTACGAGGGCTGATCTGCCAGATTGACATTGTGGCCATTTAATGTTTGGTTTTGGCACTGAACAGAAATTTGATCTGTAATACATTGTCTATGAATTAGTATATTTGGTGACAGGAGGCACTTTGCACCTTGTGCCTTTTATGAGCTAGAACCTTTGTGTCAGCGGACAGGTGACCGGTGGTACCACGTATGGTGACTGACTGCCCTGTATGTTTAGGCTGCGTGGCATGAGAACAAATCTTATATTCCATATATATAATAGCACAAATGTTTATTGAGGGTTGGGCAGCTGGCTGAATGTGAGCTATTGTCTTATTTCACAGCGAGATGCAGGCGTGTGTTATTAAGGAGACTGTTCCGTCTGTGTGTTCCCTCGGCATGGTGAGGTGGGCTGCCGGAAATTGTCGTGATGACCCCTAAATGTCTTGTTGCCAGGGATAATACACAGAAATACCTGTCCTGTGCTTCATCTCTTTGTTTCCATGAAGGAACTGTAGGCTGGCGTATTGCTCTTCTACAATCTCACGCTCGCAACATTCAGCGCTATTCTATAATTTCATCTTTAACCCATTGGAATGTCTACTTGCTTACAAGCCTGTTCCTCTGAAAAACCCAGGCCCCTATTATAGGACAATTAGCCTCTTGGTGAAGTAGTGTAGGAGCAAACCTTAATTTCTAATTCAGTCATGAGATTATTTTTCCCCTCACCAAGGTCATCTGGCCATATATAGAGCATGCAGAGCACAGCGCCTGGGGTATGTGGTTGAGGTTTAGGCTACAGGAGCTGGCGTAGAGCGTGCCTGGAGGGGCAGTTATCCTGGGGCAAGGCTGTAGAGGCGATGAAATGGAATCCGTTTGGTTTATGTGTCCTGGAAGCTTGTAAGGATTTTAAATTCGGCAAATGAAATCCCTTCTTCTAAAAGGGAAGACCCTCTTTGGGAGAGGTCTATTGGCTGGTAAGCTGTAGTTTTGCGGTTCCTCTGACACTGTATGTTCAGCCGCCAATACTGGGCAATTATGTTGTGACTCGAAAACTAAGCATGGCGTAAAAAGCACTTGGCAGATGATGGCGGACCCCAATATCGGCCTCTTGCTGTAAGTGACTTCACAGCTGGACTAGAAGGTCTCTAGGTCACAATCAGTTCTGGCTTTACATTAGCCCTTGGTCTGGTGCTCTGCACTCAGCAGAATGATATCACCGTATGAGATAACTCGCAGTGACCTATTGATTACGTTTAGAGGGGTACTAGCTTAAAATGCTGATAGAACAGGGTGATTCTGGGGCTTGTCCAGCAGAACTCTGTGACCTCCTAGTGAGTTGGTTGTTTGAGTTCCCAGCAAACCTGCACAGATGTGTTGTTGTTTTTAGTTGTTGTTGTTGTTGTTGCAACATTGAGTGAATTGGACATTATGACATCTGTGATGTTCTGAGACCACCATCAATCATCTGTTGTGTTTGCGGTTTATCAGCACTAGTAGGGTGTATGCAATCATCGGTAAGAGTTTAGGCTTCTATGCTGTGTCAGGGAATGCTCAGCCATATGGTACTGGGTGCTGCAGGTTGGTGGGAATGTAGGTGAAATATTTTACATGTAATGCCTGTGGGGGTAGTGACCCGTGGTCACGAGAGAACATGGTCACTCCAGCTAAATATTTGTATCTGCCAGAATGTCCTGTAAAAGAGGAGTTTTAATGTATTTTGTTCCGGGAGCATTTGGCGCAGTGCCCCTAGATCGTCGTACACGTGTACTTAGATTTCTGGAATCAGTACATTAATATGAATAATATTCTAATCTCTTAGGTTATCATGATGTGTCTCTGTGGAGTACCACAGATCCATGCCTTGTACGTACATGTGGCATCACTCACAGACAGTCTCTATTGACCTCTTTGCACAATCGTACAAGGTTCATTATTCTGTGTCTGGCTGTGTACCCTGCTGACCTTGGCGTCACTAGAGGTACCTTACCTGGCCATGTCTCTGCAAAATATTGTATCTTCACCTCTGTCAGGCAGACAGCTGGCCGGAGGTGTTGGTAAGTGCTGGTAACCTGAATAACTACAACTCTCAGCAATTTTGCGACCCTTTATTCTTCTGCTTTGTCATTTATCTTAGTATATCTCATGCCATGTCCCTAGCAGTATATTTTTCTTCCTGCTATTGCCCGGATCTCCAGTGTGGCATCTTGTTTCGGGCACCGATGTCCAGCTTGTTTTCCTCCCTGCCAAGGCTTACAGCAGAGGCCTCCTGTGGTGATCCAGCTGGTCGGGAATGACGTCTCCAAGCATGGTCTACCAGCTGGGACCTGTAGTCCCACAAAGCTGAAAAACCATGAGGTGCCTGCCTTTTGATGAACAGACCAGGTCTGTTGGAGAGAGGAGACTGGTCAGTTGTGACTTGGCAGCCGTGAAACTTAAGAGGGGGGCCTTGGCTATAGTCTGCTTCCGTTAGTTGGGGCAGAGAGACCAATCTCTTTCTCCAGCTTCATGGACCTGAATAATGTCATTTGTACTAGCACTGTTCCTCTGAGACAGATGGTATTTTCCGGTCTGTCTTCGCCCCTTTGCTCTACGACCTCCTGAGGTTAGGGCGAGTGCGCTGCTAAGCATGTTACACCAATCAGATGGTATTATGAGATCAGTAATGGCCATTACATTGGGTTCAGGCTTCTGTGGTTAGTGTCCCAGTAGCGCATATGAGAAGACTTTTTTTTTTTTTTTTTTTTAAAGATAGGTTTGAAACTTTCTTCATGTGAATCTGTCGTGCCGTCCTCCGCAAACCTGTGCTCAGCGCAGCTTTCCATGTACATAAGGAATAAAAACTCTATAAAATCTACTGCGGATTTGAACATTAACGCAAACATCTGATTGGTTATTGAGTGACACCAGTTATGATAATTGTCACAGATAAGGTCCAGTTTAATTTTACGTCTTAACACAAGAGTGACCTGCGGTTATCCAAAGCGCGTTTAAATCAGTTTGCATTTGTAGCCATACTCCACTCTCCATCTGGTCCTGTGGCGTGCGGACATCGGGCATCTGGATAGAGTTTGATTAGTGTCTGGTAGCCATTTGTTAGCCCCTCCCCTTACCACATGCAGCCTATATTGCTCCGCCCCCTGCCAGTATGCAATGTGGCTGCTCTGCACCCTCCGTCTTACCACGGCATGAAGCGCCATTTACCAGCTGGCAGATAACTTTTCCTGTAATGAGTTTTCATCTTGTTGCTATGGAAAGTGAACGCTACACGTTGAATAGGTTTAGCCTGTGACACCGAAACCGCTCTGAGATGTAGAATCGTCAGACTAAACATGAGCGTTCCAATACACGTTATTTTACTACGTTTTCCTCTCCGCAGGTTTTGAGTTCAGTTCACAAAGTTATTACATGTAAATAATTCATGAAAATATTCTGTACTTCACAAAAAGAAGGAAAAATGTGAATTCTTGAGTCTCAGAATTATGTTATAATGTGCAGCTCGTAGTACAAATGCACAAGCCTTTACAATGTAATTTTATTTTACCTAACAATTTTCTAGAATGACTCATTGACAATGATTCAAATAACTCGTGTTTGCTGCATTTCATGGTAAAGTCTCAATAAGTCACATAACAGTGAAAATTAACTTTTTTTTTTTTTAATACGGATTTTAGAAATCTTTAGGAACAGATGTTTGTAAATCCCACTCATTGCTTAAGTAAATGCAGATCTGTTGGTGCCGATCCTGTAACAATATATGTATAGATCTTCTTTCTTTTTTATTTTCCCTGTAGTGGGTCGGTGCAAACAAGGTGGAGTCCAGGAAGGATCTGCTGAAAGATATCACCAACAGCAAGGAGGAAGGTACGAGTCCATGCTTCTGTCTGCCCGCGCCCAGCAGATATACGTCCTTTGTGTCCTCATTTAGAGACCGAGCCATTGCACTGGTGCACTTATACTGTCTCCATCTTTTGATTTGTGTTAGCTAAATGGCCTAGACGCTGGTGATTTCCTCACATACACCCAACGGGTCATGAGTAAAGGTTTTCTTTAATCATTTCCTGGGCAGACAGAAATCCGGAAAACATGACCTGCTGGGCTCGCTTGAGGATTAGAGTTGAAATCCCCTGTATTAAACTGGCCATACACTAAACCAACTTTCATTCAACTTGTCCATCCAACTAAATGATGACTCCATTCACCTAACCAACTAACTTTTTTAGCAGAACATGATTTTTAAGGTAACCAGCACTGGGCTTTGCCAGCCTGGGCCATGGGCCATAGAGGGGACCCGCACAGTGTGGTGGACCCGGCTCAGTTAGTACCAGGGGTGGCTTTCCCAGGGAGGGTCGAGCCCTCAGAAAAATGCATGTGGGCCTCCGCCTGGGTAGAGCCAGCCCTGGCACCAGTAGCACTGCAGCTGTTCTCCTATTACCCCAGGCTGAGATAAGTGGTTAAAATAGGAAAAAATAAGTTTTGTTTTCAGCAAACTACAGGTTCCAGCATGGTCCAGCTGCTAAATATGGCTGTTAAGGCTTACTGCCACTTGTAGAACCACAGGGCCAGCTGGAACCTTTAGTTTTACAAATACACACCGAGCCTTTCTTCAAACATGCAGGCAAAAGCAGACTGTGCCCGCCTTCGCCTCACAGCTAATCAGTCCTTCAGTTGGGCGGAAAGTGTCCACCTTCCCCTTACATTATAGCAATCGTCCAACTAGTTGGGAAAAATCACATTTGTTCGTGTTCTCCAGCTGGTTGGAACAATCATTTCTGTACGTTTTTTAGTGCATGGGAACAAACGGACGTTTATCTTTTTCTCCCATACACTAAAAGGTTATCGTCTCAACTACATTGTTTGATGTCTGTCCAGCTTTAGAGGCCCGTAAGCCGGTGACCCTGACCACTTTGTGTATGCGGCCATCATCCACCACATTAATTGGGCCCTGTTGTATGACTGGATCCACCCACACTGGCCTCTGAGCCAATTATAAATGCACAGCCACCACCCACACTGTCCTCTGAGCCAATTATAAATGCACAGCTACCACCCACACTGTCCTCTCTGCATTATAATTGGCTCAGAGGCCAGTGTGGGTGGTGGCTGTGCATTATAATTGGCTCAGAGGACAGTGTGGGTGGTGGCTGTGCATTTATAATTGGCTCAGAGGACAGTGTGGGTGGTGGCTGTGCATTATAATTGGCTCAGAGGCCAGTGTGGGTGGTGGCTGTGCATTATAATTGGCTCAGAGGCCAGTGTGGGTGGTGGCTGTGCATTATAATTGGCTCAGAGGCCAGTGTGGGTGGTGGCTGTGCATTATAATTGGCTCAGAGGACAGTGTGGGTGGTGGCTGTGCATTATAATTGGCTCAGAGGACAGTGTGGGTGGTGGCTGTGCATTATAATTGGCTCAGAGGACAGCGTGGGTGGTGGCTGTGCATTGTTCTTGTGGTCATCACTGGTGGTTCTTTTATATAAAGCAATTGGTTTCTGCGGAATGGTGGTCTCTAACATGCTAATGGTTATTTTCCAGTGACCGATGCCATGGCTGGGGATGAAAATTTGCCAGAGAAAGTCGGTGACCCTAATGGGGCTTGTGAGAGGAATGACTCGAAGGACCACACGGTTTCCACGCACGGCGCACAGGACTGCGCAAAGCTCCTACAGGACCCTAATTACAAAACCTGCTGGGTGGCAGAGAACGGGGTCTGTGAAAGAGGAACAGCAGACTCCCGACAACACCCCTTGAAAATAAACAATCCCATGCAGACTTCTGTAATGGGGAGCAACGGGTATATTTTAAGCAAATCCGTTCCCCTTCAACAGCCTCTACGGACCTCTAGCTCCTCCCCGCTAAGCGGCCACGCTGCAAAGACTCTGCCCGGAGCTTCCATTAAAGCCAAGGCAGCCTCCACTGTATACGTCCCACCTGCCCCATCGCCCGCTGCCCCACAGATGGGAGACCAGATCAAAGACGAGAGCCCAAAGCTGATAGATTCTTCTGTACCGGACTTGAAAATTCACAGGGCGCGGAAAACCCTCCCTAGGGCCGGCTGCGATTCGGTAAGGGGTTGCGCATAGAGATGACAGTGAGCGGAGTAAATGGCGCTTATTTTTGGTAAAAATAAAAGATGTATAACTCTGGTATATGGAGGAGAACAGACAGGATGTAGAGAGTGATTATTGCGTCATCTGAGTCCAGGTTTGGGTGGTGGCGTCTTCATTGAGATCGGTACAAGTAAGAGGACACTCGTTTAGTAATTATAGAGCAGTTCTCCTGTGCGTGCTGTCCGCTGCGCAGCTTATTCTGCGTAGGACAACCAGAAATCACGCAGCTCTTTACGGGGTATAACTCGATTGACATGATGTAACACTTACTAGATGTATAAACTCCTTCCTTAGTCTTATGTCAAGAGACTGGTATCCTACCAAGAGCTGGGTCAGCGGGAATTATACACCATTAGTAGCGTTTTTATAGGCTCTACGTGGATATGACAGCGGGCGGGGATCAGCGCATGTATAGTGTGACCAGTGTGTACTCAGGAGTCTTCTTAGTCATTTGTAGCCGGTGTATGTTTCGTGTTTGCCTCTCGTACTTCTTCTGGGCGTTCGACCAATCCACTATCCTTTCTGTACAGTAGAACTTTTGTCTGTCGTCTTCATCCTGGTTACAGCAATGGTGCAGCCCGGTCATAATCTGGTCTTGCGCGATGCCCTGACCTAATGTTACGTCTGTTTTTTTGCTTTTTTAAAACCACAATGTTGAGATTTTAGTGCTCAGTTGGGTCAGTGTAGATTCAGCGCCATCAGCCTTGCAGCTAACAGCGATTGTCAGATTTCCAAATCCGATCAGGGGCGAATCCTGATGCCCCTGGCCTGTATCCGCCTGCGGTCATTGAGCAGCAGGTAAAGAGATTGGATAATTGGGAGGTGGCCCCAATCTATTAGGCTGCAGCGAGGGTTCTAGTTCTAATTGTAATCTTATTTTTATTTTAATGTTGTGGAGAATCCAATGTGATTAGTGATTGTGGGACTCACAGCAATCTCCTGTTATGTTTAACGTCGTAGTTACCTTATGTCCATGGGCTTTTTAAAGGCAATTCAATTTATTTTCCTATATGATTTATCCAATGACCCAATGTAGAAATGATGACCTTAGAACGCCAATCCAGCCGTTAAGCATTTAGTAAGCTTACATAACCATGTTGGCCACAGCAGACGGCTGCCCGGGTTTGGGAAATTGCCAGAACTGTTCATGCACGTAGGACTTGGGGTTGGGTGTAGTAATTCATGTATCTTAAAATGTGGTGAAACAAACATCTGATTGGGACATGATTTCTCCATGACAAAACTTGCTATATATTTGTAAGTTACTAAGTCCTGGGAGAGCCATTCCCTCCGTACCCACCCGTACAGCATATAATATACCATACGTGATAGTCGGGAAGATCTAACGCCCCCTATAGTCCATTGTGGCATTACTGCATTCTGCAGCTTCAGATGGGTGACGATGGATTACTGTCTGCTTTGTGTGTGTTATGTTGTATTACATGATTCCATTCCTGCCGGTAGCATTCATATTACTGCAACCTAAGTGTTGTTATAGCTCATTTGTTCTTCCGAGCCTCTAATTCAGTATGACACTTTCCTCCGCTGTAACCCAGGGAAAGTACATTAGCAAACTTTCATTTCTTGTACATGACGACTAAGCGAAGCAAATGAGATGTTCTAGACCTGACTGTAAGATTAAGAGGGGTATTCAATATGAAACGTAAACTTTGCTGTCGAAGTTTACGTTTCATATCGGAGCTTTTACGTGGGATAAAGTATCGGGCGCGTGCCCGCTTATCCCCTTATTCAATATGAAACCTACGAAAACGGGAGCCTGCGAAGTGGGATTTGCGTTAAATTACAAAATTTTCCTTAAAAAAATTGTAGGACCCCCCTAAAGCTGTAAAAACATGGGGGATCACTATGGGTACCCCCGTTGTAGCCTGCAAATGAAAGTCGGGGATTTAAATAGCCGCAGCAGGTGTTTTTTTCCCGACTTTGAAGAAGTGATGCAGAAGAGCATTTACATTTTTTTTTTTCGTTTTTTTAAGTGGTCCCATCAAATTTGGGGTACATGAAAATGGGTACTAGCATATTTTTAAGTCCCTAAAGTAAGTTTTTAAAAATTCTGCATTTGTGCACCTGCCGCTATAATTCTATTCTAGAATACACCTGCCGCTATAATTCTATTCTAGAATACACCTGCCGCTATAATTCTATTCTAGAATACACCTGCCGCTATAATTCTATTCTAGAATACACCTGCCGCTATAATTCTATTCTAGAATACACCTGCCGCATACTTGCAGAATAGCCCTGAACCTATTTCCCTATTGTTTAAGAATTTTTTCCCTTTTTTTTATTTTTCACCCAAAGTTTTAAATTAATTTTTTGGGGTGTCCCTATTTTTTTTTTTGACAGTTATTTTTAAAATGTCATTCCCAGGGGTGCAGGCTATTTTTTTTTAAGCCTGCACCCCTACACCCCAATTCTACACTTTTTTTCACCATCTATTCAATGGTGAAAAGTTATCCCCGTTTTTTTTCAAAGACTTTTCGAACCTGAGAAAAGTCTTTGAGATTGAATACGGTGTAAAACTAAAACCTGCAATAATGACGTCATAGGTGCGATATTAACGCAAAAAACGGACTTATCGCTCCATATTGAATTCCCCTATAAATGTTCTGTCTGATGCCGACTTTTCCATTGTAGCTCTGTTAGGGAAATGCCCTGTTTGTTAATCTTCCATCATATAATAAAGAATGTCTGTTACCTGGGAGACTGCAAGCTTGCCAGCTAGATGTGTGCGGGGTTTCCACTGTCACACTTGTATTGTTACTAATTGCTATATTGTCACTAGAAATGTCGTTTTTGGTGTAGTTCTAAGCTACGGCACTATTACAGACTATACTCTATCAGGTAAGTAATCTCTCCTATGGCAGCATGTTATTGATAAGTAACGCGTGTTATTGATTGAAAATAACATAGATTGTAAGCTCCACTGGGGCAGGGACTGATGTGACTGGCTAAAGCGCTGCGGAATATGTGTGCGCTATATAAATCACTGGTAATAAATAAATTACATGCTGCCTATATGAGATTGTAGCCTATAAAATAACGATTGCATGCTGCCTGCATCCTCACATACTTCCCAGCCTTACACACCGTCCCCTCTAATCAGACACCTCCTCAATCTGACAGGTCCTGAGTACAATGACAACAGTTGGAGGGGCCTGTATTGTATTAGGGCATGGGGCTGTATTGTATCATGTAGCGGTTCTGTAGTAACACAGGCCACACTACACCTCAGCAAAGTATTTTCAACGATAATCGCCAGTTTCTCTTGTCTTGAAGCCCGAGCATAAGGACCCCAACGACCTGCCAGAGCAAACCGAGACCAAGGAAGACAGTGCCCCCAAAAATGGTTTGGAAGGTGGGAAACAGCAGCTGGTATCTCAGCCATCCACACTACAAGAGCTGCTACCTCCGGGACAGAGCTGTGTGACCTCAGCAAAGCCTCAGTCAGGTAAGAGCCTCCGCCCTGCGCCCTATACGGGGGCTGTGCCTCTGTCCTCTCTGTGTAATAACACATCACTATCACACAGTCTGCATACAGAGCCTCAGTCAGGTGAGAGCCTCCGCCCGGCGCCCTATATGGGGACTGTGCCTCTGACCTCTGTGTAATAACACATCACTATCACACAGTCTGCATGTAGAGCCTCAGTCAGGTAAGAGTGTCCTCCCTGCGCCCTATATGGGTACTGTGCCTCTGACCTCTCTGTGTAATAACATATCACTATCACACAGTCTGCATGTAGATCCTCAGTCAGGTAAGAGCATCTGCCCTGCGCCCTATATGGGGGCTGTGCTCTGACCTCTGTGTAATAACACATCACTATCACACAGTCTGCATGTAGATCCTCAGTCAGGTAAGAGTGTCCTCCCTGCGCCCTATATGGGGGCTGTGCTCTGACCTCTGTGTAATAACACATCACTATCACACAGTCTGCATGCAGATCCTCAGTCAGGTAAGAGCGTCCGCCCTGCGCCCTATATGGGGACCGTGCCTCTGTCCTCTCTGTGTAATAACACATCACTATCACACAGTCTGCATGCAGATCCTTAGTCAGGTAAGAGCGTCCGCCCTGCGCCCTATATGGGGACTGTGCCTCTGTCCTCTCTGTGTAATAACACATCACTATCACACAGTCTGCATGCAGATCCTCAGTCAGGTAAGAGCGTCCGCCCTGCGCCCTATACGGGGGCTGTGCCTCTGACCTCTGTGTAATAACACATCACTATCACACAGTCTGCATGCAGAGCCTCAGTCAGGTAAGAGCGTCCTCCCTGCGCCCTATATGGGGACTGTGCCTCTGACCTCTCTGTGTAATAACACATCACTATCACACAGTCTGCATGTAGAGCCTCAGTCAGGTAAGAGCGTCCTCCCTGCGCCCTATACGGGGACTGTGCCTCTGACCTCTCTGTGTAATAACACATCACTATCACACAGTCTGCATGCAGAGCCTCAGTCAGGTAAAAGCGTCCTCCCTGCGCCCTATATGGGGACTGTGCCTCTGACCTCTCTGTGTAATAACACATCACTATCACACAGTCCGCATGGAGATTTCCGTGTGAGGGATTACTGATCTCTGCGCACTCTGCCATGTTTGCTGTTCTGCTGATATCTGTGTGTGGCTCCAATTCACATCCCATAACGAAAAAATAATTACATTGGGTTGTTGTTGGGTAGAAAATGACGCTTATCTGAGTTGGGGCTTGATTCAGAGATGGATGCAAAGGCGATATTTATGCAGACCGAGCAATTGTTTGCTGTTGCGCATGCGTATAAATCGCACTGCGATTGTCTTGTGATTCCACATGCAAAGTGAGTGACAGGCTGTCAGCGTTTGTGGATGGTAACGGGGGATGGTCAGAAAAACGCAGGCGTGTCTGACCGCCGTTACATGGGCATGCATAAATTAGCCATTGCCGTCACATATGCAGCATGAGAGCCCTCTGCGTGTCAGCAGAGCTGCCAATCTGCGTCAGGTCAGACATGCCGCAAGGCCAAGATGGCTGGTTGTTGTGCGTCGATGTTACCGATATTTACACAGGTAAGCGATGTCGTACTAATGCTCGGGTAAGCTTTGGAGCGATTAGCATATTTTTGCATCTGCGTTCCGTGCGCACTCGCAGCTGCGATCGTATTAGCGTCCATCTCTGAATCGGGCTCTTTGTCTGTGGTGATCTTCTGGCCGCAATAAGAAACCCCAATGAGCAGGAGCGCTTCTAGGTGTGTGGCCATATTGGTCGCTGGTTGCATGAAACGTGGAAGAGGACATTTAAAAAATAATGCTAAATATATCATTTTATTCAGTATCTCCGTCCCACTGAGGTTTGATAATGCTATTTGTAATAAAATAACTGGGGGTGTGGGCTGGTGGTCATGCGTGACATCATTGAGGCAGGGCGTGACATCATTGGGGCAGGGTGTGGCCAGGTCCTGAAAGGACTGCAACAAAAATTTTGGGTACTGTCTCTATAATACATAAGCCTCAAATACAGTGCCCAGGTTTTACTGCATCTTGAAACGTAGACCACAGCTCTACCGGTCTGTCTGTCTCATAGCTGCCTGTCTGTCTGTCTCATAGCTGTCTGTCTGTCTGTCTCATAGCTGCCTGTCTGTCTGTCTCATAGCTGCCTGTCTGTCTGTCTCATAGCTGCCTGTCTGTCTGTCTCATAGCTGCCTGTCTGTCTCATAGCTGCCTGTCTGTCTCATAGCTGCCTGTCTGTCTCATAGCTGCCTGTCTGTCTCATAGCTGCCTGTCTGTCTGTCTCATAGCTGCCTGTCTGTCTCATAGCTGCCTGTCTGTCTCATAGCTGCCTGTCTGTCTCATAGCTGCCTGTTTGTCTCATGTCTATCCATCCTAATCCAACATTACCCAACCCTGGTCCTTGAGTGTTCTCTATGCTTCGCAATTTCTGTCTGGGAATATGACTTGTTGGGGTTTCTTGGGCCCGAGCTGAGGATCCGCTGTCTGCGTCCTGTGCCTGAATAGAACATTTGTGGACCTCATGCTTGTTACATTCCAGCTGCTGTGGTGTCTCGAAAGAAGAAGAGGCGGATGGGGACGTACAGCCTGGTGCCCAAGAAGAAGACCAAAGTGTTGAAGCAAAGAACTGTCCTGGAGATGTTCAAAAATATCACTCATTCCTCCTCCAGCCCCAAGGTGAGGGACCTTTCCATCGTCCATTATCTAGAGCAGCGCCGTTCTAGCTCCACTAGTCCTTTCTACCGTAGGTTGTGAGGTAGGTTCAGGTGGTCACGTTCATTTCTGTCTCTCCCCCCCCCCCCCCCCCCCCTATTACAGAGTGAGAAGGACTCTGAGACCCCTCACGTCAATGGAGAAAACGTTGAGATGGACTCAGAAGAAGAATCCTCGGAGGCGGATGAAGAGGACTATCACAGCGGAGAACCAAGCATTTCGGAACAGCCAGAGGAGCACAGCACTTCCAATGAGGCCACGGCAGAGGCAGACCGTCTAAAGAAGGTATTGTCCTCTCTCCCAGATACGTCAGCGATGCATTGGAATAGTACATGTAGTGTAGAACGCTTCATTAGAACAAGGCTACCACCACCGTTCAGTGCGCTGCTTTGTTCAGAATGTTATGAACGTCTTTGTCTTCTAGCCGGCCGATGTCACTGTCTCGGCGCCTGTCCGCCGGCCAATTAGTTTTTTGACAGCAGTTCCAATGGTGACATCTGCAGGCTAAAAGGAGGTACAACATGCAGTTACAATTTAAAAGAAGCAAAATCGAGGCACGGTGTCCAGGCCTCGTGCCATGGTCCCTAGCGTATGGCCCTGGCTAACCGCAAGCGTTCTAAGGACGGGTCGTCGCTGTATATGTGTGATTCAGTGGGGTGAAGACTTTTTTATGGTACTGGTGGTACCAGTGGGTGCTAATAAAGTTTGTGTTTGATACAGGTGGATGATTTGGAATCCGAAGGGGAGGAGGAGGCCGAGTCAGCGGAGTCGCAGGAGGAAGAGGAGGATGATGACGACGGGGATGAGTCTGACTTGGTTAGTATTGAGAGATGCAATTTAAAGAAAGGGGGGAAAAAAAGCTCATCGTCGCTACATTCACCAAACCCACATTATTGTCTTCATGGGAACGTTTTACAGTTTCTACCTTCTGATTACTTTCATTTAATGGCAATGCCTGCACACTCCTGCAATCTTTACTACTAAATACATTGCTTTATCTTTCTGGGTCTCTGCAGTTCAGCCATGTCTTTATATCACCAGGCCAAGGTATTTTGTTACGCTGTGGCCTCTGCATTGGACGCAGCTGTATACATTTCTGAACACAAGGAAGTGGAGGAGAGTACAAATTGCAGGAGTGTGTTTATGAGGCAGTGACGTGACCTTGTCGGAGGGTGTCTCGTCTTTAACTGTACTTAGAGATACTTTACAGATCACCTCAGTCATTGGAGCAGTGTCTGCCGTTTCCTGTCCTCGTGCACCCGCTGCAGCTCATGTTTTCAGGATTTCTTTAATCATGCACGGGCGATTTAGAGGTCTCCTCTGAGTCTTTGGGCAAAATTTACTAAGCGGTGGTTTGACGGCGGGTTCTATTCTATTCTAAACCCCGGCTGTTTGGTGGCGGGTTCTGTTCTAAACCCCGGCGGTTTGGTGGCAGTTTCTATTCTATTCTAAACCCCGGCTGTTTGGTGGCGGGTTCTATTCTGTTCTAAACCCCGGGGCTTGGGTGGCGGTTTTGCAGCGGTTTCTAAATGACAGCATTGTTCTATTCTATTCTACAATGGATTTTGATGGCAGTTTTGGCCTTAGTAAATCTGCAGATAGCAAAACCACAGTCAAAACACATTTTAGAATAGAACAGGGCTGTCATTTAGAAACCGCTGCAAAACCGCCACCCAACCCCCGGGGTTTAGAACAGAACAGAACCTGCCACCAAACCGCCGGGGTTTAGAATATAATAGAACCCGCCGTCAAACCACCGCTTAGTAAATTTTGCCCTTAGTATACTGATTAGAAGAAGAACAGGACGTTCATTATGTAGATTTATTACTCTGAATGGCTGCGAGTTGGGTCAGGGAGTGACAGGCGTCTCTGCCTCACTGGGCTATGGAAGCGGAGAGGAAGTGGGCTGGGAGTAATGATATTATAAGCCCACTGTATGTAATGGGGTGTATTATTATTCCATAATGAATCGCTGCCCCTCGTACATCTCAGCTGTATAAAATGATCATGCCAATCTGATATGAAGTGGAACTGAGCTTAAATCATTGTGACCTGTGGCTGCATTACTGTCCGGTCTTATGTTGGATGTCGAAAAAATCCTGCCTGGAAGCCGCCATCTTTTTTTCAGAGATCCGCCCCGTAAGTCACTGACCTCGTTTATGCCACTGAAGAAATTATAACTGTATTTACGTCTGGCGTTCCTGCATAGACGGTCAGGGTATCGTATAACATCCAGTATTGTATTTGGCTGCCGGTGTACACAGCACAGTACTCTCCCCTTTCAGACTAGTGATTCACTTCTGCAGTGTAATGTCAAAGATCATTCAAAGAAAGTATTTATTTAGCAATTCCACACGTATGACCAGATGGTTTTACCGTGCAGTTTTCCAAACACACCTAGCCTTTTTATAACAGTCCAGTGCAAAGACGTCTAAATCTTTATTTTTTTACTTTAATATTTCCCGAAGACGTAATCTAATGAGAGTCAAGAAGGCCGTTTACAGCTAAACTCCTTTTGTCTAACTAGTTATCTATATATTAATAGCAGAAGGTCGACTTTTAGCAGGGACCGATTTCTATGATGCTGTTGTCTGAGCAGGGCACATCCTATACTAAATTAAAGGCATGGACCCGTAGATTTGCAGAAAAATATTGGCATTGTAATTGGTTGCTTCATTTCGGAGTTATGTGGCAAAACGTCCACCCGCCATTTACAATGCATCACCATTGCGCTCTGGACAATGTGACAGTTGGGGAACTCCCCTTGTGCACCTGCTGGGAAGGGGGATATGGAGCATGTGACCTGCTGGATGGTCTGGAAACTGTCAGTTACTGAACTCTCCCTGTGCACCTGCTAGGTGACCTGGAACATGTGACCTGCTGGGAGTTCTGGAAACTGTGACCATTTTTTGCAGCCACATAAACCATTGGTTCAGTCACTGCGGAGCGCTCAGTTCAAAGATCTCACAGTCAAGAATATTATCGTCACAACCAACATATAACTAGATCAACTGATACGCAGCTTGCACTGGATATGACCTATTTGCCACAATACTACTCTTTGGGTCCTATGGACGAGCAATGTGTGCGCTGCGGTGCCTACACTTCTTGGTACAGGAGATTAACGGCCATTTTTCAGACTGCTCACAAACTCTGGAAAATATCCAAAAATGGTTAAAACACACAAATTAGAACATTTTTTTTTTTTGTCCTTTTTTCAGTGTTTAAAATTATATGATCGACTGTCATTTGCTCCCATACATTACCAGGTTTTTATTCTAACCAGCCAGATTGGACAGATATGTGACAGATAATTGTATAGTGTATGCCCAGCATTAGTAACCAGCCAGATTGGACAGATATGTGACAGATAATTGTATAGTGTATGCCCAGCATAAGACATGCTTTATTTGTTAGGGTTTTATTAAACGCTTCTGCACCCACATTGATTCGTGTCGTCTTGTTGTAGAGCTCAGAGTCCAGTTTACGGAAGAAGAATCAGAAAAAACTGAAAGGCCGCGCCGATAGCCCATGGCTGACGAAACTCAAGAGGAGAAAAGGGAAAAGTAAGTTTACGCTAATACCGCTTATCGGCGATTATCATTTCACCAATGTGGTGCTAAGATTAGCCAGCCTGGGTCCATCCACGTCCCTACTAATGCCAGAGAGGGGGCTGGTTTTTCTCCCCTCTCCCTGATTTTCAGGTGTAAATGAAACCTTGTTATGTTCCCTGAATGCAGCGTAGGGTAACTTCAGGCACGGAACCAGCTTACAGAACAGATGGTCATTAGGGACCCCTAGCGTACCTCGGGGCATTCTATGAATCTCGCTGTTCTGAGCCCTTTTCCTTATGCAGACTAGAAACTACAAAATATTTGACTTGTTTCATTAATGTTAGCAGATCCCGGCCTCTGAGACAGGTTACATCCGCCCATGATAGTCTGGTTATAGATGTATATTCCTTCTCTGCGCTTCTGCTGCTGCTGAATGAAAGCCATTTCTTTGTGCGCTGTTTTGTGGCCCCTGTTCACGTTGCGTTTATGTATTCTATAATAATATATACTATTCCTCAGTCAGCTAAGGTCAGAGTAAAAGGTTGGACACACATGTTGGACAACCACTGACGGATTCTCCCAGAGACCCCACTGAAATAATAAATGTGGGATGGGGGCTGTCCCTAGAGCAGCTTTAGTTATTATGTACATAACCGTTAAACGCATGAGACAAAGCCATTCTGTGCTTAGGTGGTTCTGTATATTTACATATATACAGAACCAGTAATACAAGTAATACAAACTATAATCCACGGGACCAGTCTCCGGCACCTAAGTCTTCTAGTAATTGGTTCCGGCTATGGTTGGTGCTATACCCCTCCCGTCATGGTTGTACTCTCTGTATAATGTGGGATTTATGGTGATCCCTGTATTTCGGTAGCCATACGCACTATCTATGTAACGGACTTCTCTGCTGTGTCGCTTGTGCAGGCGAGGAACAAGAGACCAGCGCGGAGTACACGGAAGTGTCGCTGGACTCGCTGGACCTGCGCGTTAAAGAGATGTTGTCTCCTCAGTCTAAAGGTGAGTGTGCGCAGAGAGTGCGGGATCACTGCCGCTGTTACCGGGACCTGCAGAAATGGCGTTTGTTACGGGGAATTGAACGGGCAGCTTTCTCGCACACAGCGTCCATGTGACCCTGCATATATGGCGGTGTCTTCGCACCATCGCGTCTAGTGGCATCGGCTCCTTGCACTATAATGTAAAGAACCTAAAAAGCAAAGTGATCCAATATGAAATGGCGCCATGTAACCTTCACACATGTATGTAAGAGCTCCCGTGACAGGCTGTTCAATTGCTTGCGGGATAAACTCGCAACTTGTGTATTTTTGGCCGCACTAGTGTCTCTGGGCTAGTCGCGGTGTTACTGCATGCGGTAACCGCATCGCGGCCAGGAGATGCACTCTGCCGAGACTTAGCCCCTGGCATTAGTCGCGGTAAGGTGCAATTTCCGCCTTAAGTGCCGGGCGCGATGCAGTCAATTGAATAGTTCTTGGTACTTAACCTGAGAGCTACATGTAATTCCCCCCTAATGTTTTGGGTTTTTTTTGTAACAAAGGCCTATTCTTCAACGCCCGGGGGCCAGCACTTTCTGTATTTATTACCTGTCAGACCAGGCTCCCACTCCGCCATAATCGCCTGTCGTGTAGGGGCCTCGGTGTGACCGCCGAGGTCACATTCTGTCATTGTGTTCTTGCTGGAATGAGCAGATAATTTGCCTGATCATTTGGAAGCCAGCCGCCTACATCTCAGCGGGGGCACCAGGGGCTGTCAGCGGCCGCTCACAGTTCTCCCTTTCCCAACGAGCCATTTTACGTGTCGTCTTCCTGCATTCATTTCCATCCTCGCTGATGCCCCCTGGTGGCCGGCTCTCGCGTCAAGGATAAATCAACGTAATTTCCCTGTGTCACGAAGCTCCGCCGTTCGTGCTTCGCATCCTGTGCGAGTCGCTTCCCTTAGCAGAATCCTCTTCATGTGAACTCCTCATGTCTTCCCAGAGGGGTCGGTTATGTGAGCGGATTGTAATAAACGCTTCTGTGACAGGAAGAGATTGCAGCAGCATATGGCTCAGTGAGGCATAATCTATTCTGTGGGTAAAGAGTACGGCCTTGGGAGCCATGAACAGACTGTTATTTTGGGCTCCACCAAATTAACCACAGACGTCAATGTGTGCCAATAATTTAAACATCCATACTTTGTGAATAGTCAGAACATTCAGCGTCATATTGGCCCTTGCAGGCCTAAGGTTGTGAAGCCGCGTCAGTCCCAGCAGGTTGCTGTATGTACTAAGGTTCTCCTGTCTGCAGTGGTGATTCAGTATAAACCGTACAAATCACATAGCAACGATCCCATACCAAAACTGGCGATAAAGTGGGCGTCCTGCCTCTGTACTGGCAGCATCACACAGGCCCGAGTAGTAGAGGGGTTCTCAGCGTTGCCCCTATAGAGCCTCTTCCTTGGAAATCCTAATAACAGTCTGATGCCCGTTTCCACTTACAGTTTATATATGACCGGCGATACAAATTCAATGACGAGCGCTGTAATGTTTGTCGCCATCTAGAACCAGCTTGTCTGTGAAAACAATAATGTGTGCGGAGTAACATTTAAGTTCACATCCGTAGGTCTCTCTAATGGACCCGAAAATATGGAAATAGACGGTCTTCAAGGAATCCCGCTCTGTAGCTGTCGGATGGAAACCCCGAAGGAAGATGATGTGACTGCAAAGGCCGAAGAACGCTGCATGGCCATGGAGAGCTCGGACCAGGAGGTGAGGACCTGTCATGGTGGTGACCGGTCAGACTATTGTCTTGTCTTATTGTGTGATTGTAGGCGAGAGCCTTATATCGCCCCTCGTACATACAACAGACCTCACCCGCTTGTCACATCCCTTCTCCTATAACCTACTTTCCAGGGAAATTGTGCAAGTAACACTTAGGGGTAGATTTGCTGAAACTTCTAAAAATGAAAAGTGATGGCATCTTTGAAAATTATAAACAGGATCTGATTGGTTGCTATGGGCAACCACCAGTTTTCATTTTTTAGAAGCTTTAGTAGATCTACCCTTTACACTCTGGCCAAATAATACATTACTGGCGGCCACTGTATAATGGAGTCCTGTCCAGCGTCACTGGTGGCCATTGTATAATGGAGTCCTGTCCAGCGTCACTGGCGGCCATTGTATAATGGAGTCCAGTCCAGCGTCACTGTCGGCCATTGTATAATGGAGTCCAGTCCAGCGTCACTGGCGGCCATTGTATAATGGAGTCCAGTCCAGCGTCACTGGCGGCCATTGTATAATGGAGTCCAGTCCAGCGTCACTGGCGGCCATTGTATAATGGAGTCCAGTCCAGCGTCACTGGCGGCCATTGTATAATGGAGTCCTTTTCCAGCGTCACTGGCGGCCATTGTATAATGGAGTCCTTTTCCAGCGTCACTGGCGGCCATTGTATAATGGAGTCCTTTTCCAGCGTCATTGGCGGCCATTGTATAATGGAGTCCAGTCCAGCATCACTGGCGGCCATTGTATAATGGAGTCCAGTCCAGCGTCACTGGCGGCCATTGTATAATGGAGTCCAGTCCAGCGTCACTGGCGGCCATTGTATAATGGAGTCCTTTTCCAGCGTCACTGGCGGCCATTGTATAATGGAGTCCTTTTCCAGCGTCACTGGCGGCCATTGTATAATGGAGTCCAGTCCAGCGTCACTGGCGGCCATTGTATAATGGAGTCCAGTCCAGCGTCACTGGCGGCCATTGTATAATGGAGTCCAGTCCAGCGTCACTGGCGGCCATTGTATAATGGAGTCCAGTCCAGCATCACTGGCGGCCATTGTATAATGGAGTCCTTTTCCAGTGTCACTGGCGGCCATTGTATAATGGAGTCCTTTTCCAGCGTCACTGGCGGCCATTGTATAATGGAGTCCTTTTCCAGCGTCACTGGCGGCCATTGTATAATGGAGTCCTTTTCCAGCGTCATTGGCGGCCATTGTATAATGGAGTCCAGTCCAGCGTCACTGGCGGCCATTGTATAATGGAGTCCAGTCCAGCGTCACTGGCGGCCATTGTATAATGGAGTCCAGTCCAGCGTCACTGGCGGCCATTGTATAATGGAGTCCTTTTCCAGCGTCACTGGCGGCCATTGTATAATGGAGTCCTTTTCCAGCGTCACTGGCGGCCATTGTATAATGGAGTCCAGTCCAGCGTCACTGGCGGCCACTGTATAATGGAGTCCAGTCCAGCGTCACTGGCGGCCACTGTATAATGGAGTCCAGTCCAGCGTCACTGGCGGCCACTGTATAATGGAGTCCATTCCAGCGTCACTGGCGGCCACTGTATAATGGAGTCCAGTCCAGCGTCACTGGCGGCCACTGTATAATGGAGTCCAGTCCAGCGTCACTGGCGGCCACTGTATAATGGAGTCCAGTCCAGCGTCACTGGCGGCCACTGTATAATGGAGTCCAGTCCAGCGTCACTGGCGGCCATTGTATAATGGAGTCCAGTCCAGCGTCACTGGCGGCCATTGTATAATGGAGTCCAGTCCAGCGTCACTGAATCCCTATGTAATATGGAAACACGGCTGTTTTATGATTTCCTTGTTCTGATGAATGGAGGGAATTGAATACAGCGCGATGCACATGATGTGACGGTGCTTATAACAAGAGTTTAATTATTGGCTTTTTTCCTTAAATATATGTATTGTAATACTATACTGTTATACTAAATGTACAGTAATGCAGCTGCAATGTATCACATGCTTTATGCACAGTTGCAGCGACCTCTAGTTCCACAACGGTTGGAGTGCCTAGTGCTGCTATAGAGATGCCCCTCATTTGCCATGTGCGCAATTGTAGGAAGTGAGCAGGAGAGGGAAGAAACGACCATCTCATTAGGGGGGGGGGGGGGGTCAGTATTTGGGTGCGATCACATAGCCAGCCAATCAGTGGCGGGGGTGGGCACTGACCAGGACTTTAGCGCAGGAGAGATACCACCACACTGGGCTTCGCCCACAGCTGCTCTCTCCGGCTCTGCTTCATGGAGACTCTCTTAGGAGTCTGGGAGACCACCTACTCTCTTGGGAATATCCCAGACAGTCCGCGAGTCTTCGTCCAGCGTGTCCAGAAATGGACGGATAATACCTACTAAAGGCAGATTACAGCTGTGTAACTCTTCTATTCATTTCCTGCCTGTGTTTTGGTTACAGCTGACCCGCTGCGCTAACGAGGTGCTGAAGTACGAGCTAATGAGGCCATCTAACAGGGTGCGGCACCTAGTATTATGCGAGGAGCACCGCGGGAAGATGGTGAAGCACCAGTGCTGTCCCGGCTGCGGCTACTTCTGCACAGCTGTAAGTCACCGACCCCCACGGCTTAGCGATGCGGCATCTTATAGCAATGAATGTGTGTGTCTGTTGTACTGAGTGGTAGGTAATTAACATCTTGTACAGGGCTAAAGGAGCTTGATCTCGGTTGTGGCATTCAGTCGCCTCTTCGCTGACTAACTTACCTGTGATAAATCAGGACATGCAGATAGTCCTGGCTCCGTTTATTCTCAGTGATGATCTAAGTGCATGTTCTGATATTAGTAGGTCACAAGGCACTTTTAGAACAATTCTTATTTATATAAAAGTTTCCATACAGAACTTAAGCTATTTGTAATTGTATTAAAGTTATCACGCAGCGATTTCAGGCTGAATAGAGTCCTCCAATGGGATTAGTGACTGGTATGTGTAAGTGTAGCAGGGAATGCTGGGAGTTGCGGTTCAGTAAACGCTGCAGAGGTGTTGGCTGTGTCTGTTGTACTGAATAAGGATGATTGATGTTGCGGGAGTAGAATAATGGCTGCCGTGTGCCTGTCTCCTGCTCAGGGCACGTTCATGGAGTGCCAGCCGGAAACCAGCATCTCCCACCGATTTCATACCGACTGTGCCACTCTCGTCAACGATTCCAGCTACTGCCCACATTGCGGGGAGGAGATCTCGAAGGCCAAAGAAGTCACCATTGCGAAGGCGGACACCACCTCCACCGCGTCCATCGTGCTGTGTGAGCCGGACAAAGAAGCCCCAGCCGAGGGTCAGGCAGACACCACGACGGAGAGGTGATATTTGGCACCAACAATTCTTACATACATGTGCAGTCATAAACAGCATGAAAACTTCATCAGCCTAAAACCTCTCTAGAACAAAAAGTACAATGTAACATGTTCATCGCTGTCGGGAATAAGCTACATTTTAGTCGACTAGTGAGACATAGAACTGATCTGTATAGTTTATTTGATGGCAACATAGCAAACACTCATTCATGGGGTGGAACCAGTCTCCTCGTATACCTCGTACTTTATTAAGAAGCCTTTTTCATGTACCTCTTCAATACTAGGTAATTGTAAACCAATCACTACCCGCTGACTTTTCAACCCTCTCAAGAGACCAAACACACAGCAATTCCAGAAGTTAAAACACTTTCAGCAATACGGGAATAAAAATTCACTAAAATTATGCTACACATCCCTGCCTCGCGCATTTTCCTAAAAACAAATGCTGCCGGGCATTCTTACCTACACCATGCACACGGACACTCATACTGCTGGGCATTCTTACCTACACCCTGCGCACGGACACTCGTACTGCTGGGCATTCTTACCTACACCCTGTGTATGGACACTCATACTGCTGGGCATTCTTACCTACACCATGCACACGGACACTCATACTGCTGGGCATTCTTACCTACACCCTGTGTATGGACACTCATACTGCTGGGCATTCTTACCTACACCATGCACACGGACACTCATACTGCTGGGCATTCTTACCTACACCATGCACACGGGCACTCATACTGCTGGGCATTCTTACCTACACACTGCGTATGGACACTCATACTGCTGGGCATTCTTACCTACACCCTGCGTATGGACACTCATACTGCTGGGCATTCTTACCTACACCCTGCGTATGGACACTCATACTGCTGGGCATTCTTACCTACACCCTGCGTATGGACACTCATACTGCTGGGCATTCTTACCTACACCCTGCGTATGGGCACTCATGCTGCTGGGCATTCTTACCTACACCCTGCGTATGGACACTCATACTGCTGGGCATTCTTACCTACACCATGCACACGGACACTCATACTGCTGGGCATTCTTACCTACACCCTGCACACGGACACTCATACTGCTGGGCATTCTTACCTACACCCTGCGTATGGGCACTCATGCTGCTGGGCATTCTTACCTACACCCTGCGTATGGACACTCATACTGCTGGGCATTCTTACCTACACCCTGCGTATGGACACTCATACTGCTGGGAATTCTTACCTACACCCTGCACACGGACACTCATACTGCTGGGCATTCTTACCTACACCCTGCGTATGGACACTCATACTGCTGGGCATTCTTACCTACACCATGCACACGGACACTCATACTGCTGGGCATTCTTACCTACACCCTGCACACGGACACTCATACTGCTGGGCATTCTTACCTACACCCTGCGTATGGGCACTCATGCTGCTGGGCATTCTTACCTACACCCTGCGTATGGACACTCATACTGCTGGGCATTCTTACCTACACCCTGCGTATGGACACTCATACTGCTGGGAATTCTTACCTACACCCTGCACACGGACACTCATACTGCTGGGCATTCTTACCTACACCCTGCGTATGGACACTCATACTGCTGGGCATTCTTACCTACACCCTGCGTATGGACACTCATACTGCCGGGCATTCTTACCTACACCCTGCGTATGGACACTCATACTGCCGGGCATTCTTACCTACACCCTGCGAATGGACACTCATACTGCTGGGCATTCTTACCTACACCCTGCGTATGGACACTCATACTGCTGGGCATTCTTACCTACACCATGCACACGGACACTCATACTGCTGGGCATTCTTACCTACACCCTGCACACGGACACTCATACTGCTGGGCATTCTTACCTACACCCTGCGTATGGGCACTCATGCTGCTGGGCATTCTTACCTACACCCTGCGTATGGACACTCATACTGCTGGGCATTCTTACCTACACCCTGCGTATGGACACTCATACTGCTGGGAATTCTTACCTACACCCTGCACACGGACACTCATACTGCTGGGCATTCTTACCTACACCCTGCGTATGGACACTCATACTGCTGGGCATTCTTACCTACACCCTGCGTATGGACACTCATACTGCCGGGCATTCTTACCTACACCCTGCGTATGGACACTCATACTGCCGGGCATTCTTACCTACACCCTGCGAATGGACACTCATACTGCTGGGCATTCTTACCTACACCCTGCGTATGGACACTCATACTGCTGGGCATTTTTACCTACACCCTGCGTATGGACACTCATACTGCTGGGAATTCTTACCTACACCCTGCGTATGGACACTCATACTGCCGGGCATTCTTACCTACACCCTGCGAATGGACACTCATACTGCTGGGCATTCTTACCTACACCCAGCGTATGGACACTCATACTGCTGGGCATTCTTACCTACACCCTGCGTATGGACACTCATACTGCCGGGCATTCTTACCTACACCCTGCGAATGGACACTCATACTGCTGGGCATTCTTACCTACACCCTGCGTATGGACACTCATACTGCTGGGCATTCTTACCTACACCCTGCGTATGGACACTCATACTGCTGGGAATTCTTACCTACACCATGCACACGGACACTCATACTGCTGGGCATTCTAACCCACACCCTGCGTATGGACACTCCAGGAAAGATCCTTTGTAATATTAATGCCTAGAAATGTAAAGGAATCCACCTTCCGTCCAAACAGGACTAATGACCAATGTTCTCATTTGTTCAGTTTCTAAAATCTACTACAATTTAAAATTAAACGACTGCCGTAGCTCCACTTTTGTAATCTTGAAACCTCAGATCTATATTAATATCATCGTTATTCCTAATTTTACCAATTATAGAAATATCTTCTACAAATGTAATTATGTGGACTGAGCCAGAGACACAATAATGGGTACACAGGGAGTATAAGAGAGGACTCAGCGCACGTCTCTGGGGGTCCCCAGTATATATCACAGGAAATTCTGCAGTCTAACAACCAGTGGCCTGTTAGTTGGGAAATCCAAAATCCATTTACAAACAAATTATCAAGGCCCAATTTTGATTAATTTACTCACTAACGACATGGCACGACTGTGTTAAATGCCAAGCTATAATCCACAAATAGGATTCTGACAATAGAAGCCTTTGTTTCCAAGTGATTAAGTAGCTGGTGTATCATCACCCGTAGATCTGTTTGACCCATATTAGTTTGCACATAGGTCTAATGGGGGGTATCCACTTGGCGATATACAAACAAGAGCACGATTGCGACATTGCAATCGTGCTATCGTTTGTATAGCTAGTGATGTGCCTAGACTGAACATTCACTCGTTCAGTACCAGCTCATCCCTCATCCCCGCACATGCAGAACCTGACGAGATAGTCAGGTTGACCTGCATGTACGGGCGATGTCGGAAGCGACCCGCGGGCACGCGCATCGGAAAAGGTTGACACACATGGTTTTTCATGATTTTTAGGGTGAAGGTTTGGGTTAGGCACTTGGTGGAGGGTTAGGCTGTGGAAGGGGACAGGATTAGTCACTAGGGGGAGGGTTAGTGTGAGTATTGGGGTTACAATAATTTAAAAAAATTTGACTACTGTATGTCGACCATTTGACCCTGTCTCGACCTGTTGGTTGTCTATCTAAATACTGTAGATCTTTCAATCCACACCCATCTGGTTGGTGACAGAACCTTCCTTGCAGGTCTGGCAGCATCGATCTGTCCATGACCTGTGCACGGCAATCGCTGACTTACTGTCTCTTTGTGTTTCACGCTAGTGATTTCCCAGCCCAGAAAGCAGCAGACGATTCGGGTAAGACGGACCTTCTGCCTCCTCCATCCTACGACCCCTCTGAGGCGCCTGGCACAGGGAAATATCCGATCTCGTCTCTGGGACCTGTCAAAGAGACTCTGGAAAGTGCTTTACTTGCTCTGGACTCGGAGAAGTAAGAGGGGCTTCCTTTCTCTGCAAAAGTTACTAGAACGCCAGCTTAGCCTCCATCTTCATAGCACTTACACAAAGCACCATCAGGGCAGGCTCACTTTCCACTATGTTCCACTCTACCTATCACGGTTTAATTGTCCTCAACTTACATAAAGATAATGATATTATTTGGATAGAATGATCGGCAGCGGATCTAGTGCAGCTTACAGTATAAAATCCCTGCACCACTCACCAGGGTCCATTTTGTTAGGAAGAAACCTGAGCACCTGGAGGAAACGCAAACACGATGGTTGGGCATATCACCGATTAGCCCAGCACTTTGAGGTAGCAATGCTACCCACTCTGCATCCGTGTATATAGAACAGTCAGGGTCAGACAACAGCCAATCACAGCATCATATTGAACAGTCACAGGACCAGACTAACCTGCAGCCAATCACAGCATCATATAGAGCAGTCACAGGACCAGACTAACCTGCAGCCAATCACAGCATTATATAGAGCAGTCACAGGACCAGACTAACCTGCAGCCAATCACAGCATTATATAGAGCAGTCACAGGACCAGACTAACCTGCAGCCAATCACAGCATTATATAGAGCAGTCACAGGACCAGACTAACCTGCAGCCAATCACAGCATTATATAGAGCAGTCACAGGACCAGACTAACCTGCAGCCAATCACAGCATTATATAGAGCAGTCACTGGACCAGACTAACCTGCAACCAATCACAGCATCATATAGAGCAGTCACAGGACCAGACTAACCTGCAGCCAATCACAGCATCATATAGAGCAGTCACAGGACCAGACTAACCTGCAGCCAATCACAGCATCATATAGAGCAGTCACAGGACCAGACTAACCTGCAGCCAATCACAGCATCCTATGGAGCAGTCACAGGACCAGACTAACCTGCAGCCAATCACAGCATTATATAGAACCGCCCCATTCGGCATCATCTCTGAACGGCACCTCCTGGGGGCATCGTCCTGGTTCTTCTGGATTATTTTTAGTACTAGAACCTTACCCAGTACGTAGACATACGCTGCATTCTGGTAATGAGATGTGGGAAAATCGTACTAACAGTGACAGGCGCTAAAGCTGGGGGGGGGGGGGGGAGACTTTAATGAGACCCATGTGTCGTGCTACGGGACAGTCTCTGCGTTCTTTCCTCTGACGCTCTGTGTCTCCCACCTCACAGGCCTAAGAAGTTACGCTTCCACCCCAAGCAGCTGTATTTCTCTGCAAGGCAAGGAGAGCTGCAGAAGGTGCTGATGATGCTCGGTGAGTACACAATAGGCGTGGGTAAGTGGGTTCCTATACGGCAAATATGTAGTGCCTGTCCCTTATATTTGGGGAGTTGTGATGTCACTCCTGTAACATATATTCCGTCTGTAAAAATGTAAAAAAAAAAAAACCTTCTGCTCTGTGATTGTCCTGCACACAGACACGTCCCTAGAGTTACTGTGAGGAGCTCTGCGGTGCACAGTAATAAGGGGGAGATGTATATAATGTAAGCACAGTGCTCCCAATTACAGCATAAACCTTCTGCTCTGTGATTGTCCTGCACACAGACACGTCCCTAGAGTTACTGTGAGGAGCTCTGCGGTGCACAGTAATAAGGGGGAGATGTATATAATGTAAGCACAGTGCTCCCAATTACAGCATAAACCTTCTGCTCTGTGATTGTCCTGCACACAGACACGTCCCTAGAGTTACTGTGAGGAGCTCTGCGGTGCACAGTAAGGAGGGGGAGATGTATATAATGTAAGCACAGTGCTCCCAATTACAGGATAAACCTTCTTCTCTGTGATTGTCCTGCACACAGACACGTCCCTAGGGTTACTGTGAGGAGCTCTGCGGTGCACAGTAATAAGGGGGAGATGTATATAATGTAAGCACAGTGCTGCCAATTACAGGATAAACCTTCTGCTCTGTGATTGTCCTGCACACAGACACGTCCCTAGAGTTACTGTGAGGAGCTCTGCGGTGCACAGTAATAAGGGGGAGATGTATATAATGTAAGCACAGTGCTCCCAATTACAGGATAAACCTTCTGCTCTGTGATTGTCCTGCACACAGACACGTCCCTAGAGTTACTGTGAGGAGCTCTGCGGTGCACAGTAATAAGGGGGAGATGTATATAATGTAAGCACAGTGCTCCCAATTACAGGATAAACCTTCTGCTCTGTGATTGTCCTGCACACAGACACGTCCCTAGAGTTACTGTGAGGAGCTCTGCGGTGCACAGTAATAAGGGGGAGATGTATATAATGTAAGCACAGTGCTCCCAATTACAGGATAAACCTTCTGCTCTGTGATTGTCCTGCACACAGACATGTCCCTAGAGTTACTGTGAGGAGCTCTGCGGTGCACAGTAATAAGGGGGAGATGTATATAATGTAAGCACAGTGCTCCCAATTACAGGATAAAACCTTTATACTTGACTTCCAAGTTCCAAGACCTCCATGTAATAGATCCCGTGTGTGTATACGTGTAAGCAGCGCTGTAACGAGGGGTCCATGCTGCCATCCCAGGCGCAAGGCCAAGGGAGCGACTACGTGTACTGTACCATTTTGCAGCGCTTTTGTAGGATGCATCATGTGCTGATCTATCTGCTCCTCCAGGGTTCTTTGTTGATGCCATGATGGTGGCCGAGGGCGCTCTTCCTTCGTGCTACAGTGCTCTGTATAAGTGGTATATACAGTGCTCTGTATAAGTGGTATATACAGTGCTCTGTATAAGTGGTATATACAGTGCTCAGCATAAGTGGTATATACAGTGCTCTGTATAGGTGGTATATACAGTGCTCTGTATAGGTGGTATATACAGTGCTCTGTATAGGTGGTATATACAGTGCTCTGTATAAGTGGTATATACAGTGCTCTGTATAAGTGGTATATACAGTGCTCTGTATAAGTGGTATATACAGTGCTCTGTATAAGTGGTATATACAATTCTCTTATAGCCATCACTAACATTGCCATCAACAAATTGTACTATTTACTAATATGTGATAAAGATCTTGAACCTTCCCATGGCTAAATATATAATAATGCTGCTGTGTTCAGACCTCCTGCTATGGGAGTGACTGACAGCTGTACAGGGCAAGCATGGCTGATGACACGGGGCGAGCATGGCTGATGACACGGGGCGAGCATAGCTGATGACGCGGGGCGAGCGAGCATGGCTGATGACACTGGGCGAGCGAGCATGGCTGATGACGCAGGGCGAGCGAGCATGGCTGATGACGCAGGGCGAGCGAGCATGGCTGATGACGCAGGGCGAGCGAGCATGGCTGATTACGCAGGGCGAGCGAGCATGGCTGATGACGCGGGGCGAGCGAGCATGGCTGATGACGCGGGGCGAGCGAGCATGGCTGATGACACGGGGCGAGCGAGCATGGCTGATGACACGGGGCGAGCGAGCATGGCTGATGACACGGGGCGAGCATGGCTGATGACACGGGGCGAGCATGGCTGATGACACGGGGCGAGCATGGCTGATGACGCGGGGCGAGCATGGCTGATGACGCGGGGCGAGCATGGCTGATGACGCGGGGCGAGCATGGCTGATGACACGGGGCGAGCATGGCTGATGACACGGGGCGAGCATGGCTGATGACACGGGGCGAGCATGGCTGATGACACGGGGCGAGCATGGCTGATGACACGGGGCGAGCATGGCTGATGACACGGGGCGAGCATGGCTGATGACACGGGGCGAGCATGGCTGATGACACGGGGCGAGCATGGCTGATGACACGGGGCGAGCATGGCTGATGACACGGGGCGAGCATGGCTGATGACACGGGGCGAGCATGGCTGATGACACGGGGCGAGCATGGCTGATGACACCGAGCGAGCATGGCTGATGACGCGGGGCTTGCGAGCATGGCTGATGACGCGGGGCTTGCGAGCATGGCTGATGACGCGGGGCTTGCGAGCATGGCTGATGACGCGGGGCTTGCGAGCATGGCTGATGACGCAGGGTGAGCGAGCATGGCTGACGCAGGGCGAGCGAGCATGGCTGATGACGCAGGGCGAGCGAGCATGGCTGATGACGCAGGGCGAGCATGGCTGATGACACGGGGCGAGCGAGCATGGCTGATGACACAGGGCGAGCGAGCATGGCTGATGACGCAGGGCGAGCGAGCATGGCTGATAACAGAGAGAAGCACTGATCTGTGAAAGTAGGTTGTAACTGTTACAATTGGCATTTTCTTGTTGCATTAACGTAAGTTCCAGGTCTGTGTTCCCTGCCTGTGACTACAATACCCCTTTCCCTGTATGTCCCACTGCTCATCGTGTTTCGTAATCGGTCCCTCCGTTACCCTCCTGTCTGTTGTGGTGTTTAGGATTTCCTCCCCCCCCCACCGTCCCCCCCCCCCTCCCTCCTCCCCACCTTTGTGGGTAATTTAGATTCTGAATTCCCAGAGCTGCCGACATTTCACGCAAACGTGGGCCGCTGCCTGTTCTGTGCTGGCGGGTACTCTGGGAAATGCTGATGTCTGCACTATTCACAGCTTGCTAATAAGGTTTCTGCAGCTGCACCTGGAATAAAAGAGAATTGGAGATGTGCCTGAGAATCCCTTTATGTTGAACACTGCTAGGGGCTGACCCAGTCTCTGCTGGCGCGGCGTGCCCATCCTCACAGCACTGTGTGGGCAGAGGGGACTTCTCACCCATCTCAGCCTAGTCCCTGTGATGTGCTTACAAGGATGGGGCCAAACTGCAGCAGCGGCTCCGGATCTGTCGAAGAAAAAATAATCTTGATCTCATTTAGCAAAAGGTTCACAAATCCTTTTCTTTGAGAGACGTGACGGCACGGCGCCACCTGGTGGCTAAGAAGTGTACATCCTGTGTATTCTACACCAACGGGGTTTTATTTTTGCTAGATTCCTTTGTGCCATGGTCTGGAATCCCAAACTCCAAGGCGTCGCGTAAATCTGCGTGGTGTTGGGATCTCTTCCTCACCTTCTGCCTCCAGCGCTGTACCTCCGGTGTCAATGCATTGGAAGTATACTAACAGCCCAGCAGTGTACCCACCAGGACTCTAAAGCTGGGTACACGCCGGGATGGCCCGCCACCCTATCTACTGATTGGTAAGTGCATAAGCACTTACCAGTCATTTTTGCCGAAGTGTCTGCTCGGACCTCACAACTGGGCGGGCATTTATATTTGCCCACCAAGTTCAGATGTCAGTCACTAGCCGGTCCCTGCAGCCAGTGTACAGACAATCACGGACAGTCCCACTCAGAGCTCCGATTCATGCGCACCCACCTTTACAGGCTAACTCACCATCCAGGGAACTCCTGTCTACAACATCTACTGGGAAGACACAAAGGCGGCGCTTCTGCTGGAGGTGTCCGGGCAGGGGCATCGGACAGAGCGGCTGGCAGGGCGCACACACTACGCTCTGTGTCTGCTATTGTACTGTCGATTCGGGTGAGAATTCAAATTTTCTTCCGAGAACACATGGATGGTGCATACACGCTCGTACGATCTCGCATGAATGGGACGGGAATCAAAAGAACGGCCTGACGACCGTATAGGTGTGTCACACGGCGTTACCTGTCTGCATGCCCTTGTAACATGTTATTTGGTATATGCTATATTTCCACCAGAAGGCGCAGTAAAGTTAATAGCATATTGCTCATCACCTTATAATTAAGTGAAAAGATGGGCGGCATCTCCGTTTAAATATTGCAGCACCTATTTTATTCCAGACACAAATACGTCCTGATTTTTTAAGAATTTTACCCTAAATACCACCTGGCCATTAAGATACATACCTGCCCAATATGAAAAGTCTTCTATTACATTTACAGTATATGTTTCCATACTTAATAGTAGTTGAGGTGTTTTGTATAGTGTAAGCTATTGTTATCTGTTATCATTTAGAGTGAGAGAGGCAGACTGTCGGGGTAACATAGCCCACAGACCCTGCTGAGCAGCCAGATGTGTGCACAACCGGTCCGCATGCAGGAACTGCCACATTGGTCC
Organism: Taudactylus pleione; assembly: GCA_031769625.1. NCBI lineage: Eukaryota > Metazoa > Chordata > Amphibia > Anura > Myobatrachidae > Taudactylus > Taudactylus pleione. The sequence continues at coordinate 165,482 of JAUIMM010000994.1, forward strand.
GCATGCAGGAACTGCCACATTGGTCCGCATGCAGGAACTGCCACATTGGTCCGCATGCAGGAACTGCCACATTGGTCCGCATGCAGGAACTGCCACATTGGTCCGCATGCAGGAACTGCCACATTGGTCCGCATGCAGGAACTGCCACATTGGTCCGCATGCAGGAACTGCCACATTGGTCCGCATGCAGGAACTGCCACATTGGTCCGCATGCAGGAACTGCCACATTGGTCCGCATGCAGGAACTGCCACATTGGTCCGCATGCAGGAACTGCCACATTGGGCGGCTGCAGGCAGCTAACGGATGTCTCTCAGTGGGCAGAATGTTTCCCGTCACCCACTGACCACCAATGACCATGCAGCTCAGTGTAACTGCGGGCCTGATTCAGCAAGGATCACTATTCTGCTAATACGCACGCAGCGCAATGGCTAATATCAGCGGTGATATGCAAATAATTGCATTCACATTGCGATCGCAGCCTGACATAAGGACGCCCACATCTGTATACTGCGGTAACATAGCGAAATAATCTGTAACATCGGACCCATATATACAGGTAAGGCAGGCCAGACCTCACTCAGGAACTGCGCACGCTATAAGGCCTCAGGCTGCGTATGGTATCGCAGTGGCTAATTTATGCACGCCCCTTGCAACGCCGTTGAAACGCACTCTGGCACGCTGGAGTTTGCCCGACCACCCCCTGTCACAAATGGCACTTCCTGTCAATCACTCTGCGTTGCCACTGCAATCGCAGTTCCGATCGCAGCGGCTTGTTTGAGCACTGCAATGCGTATGCATGCGCAGTGTGATACCGGCCGATTGCGTGCGTATTTGCTGCTGCGATCCAAGTTGAATCAGGCCCTGTGTACGGTGCAGTGCAATTTCTACCGGCTCAGGAAGTCCTCTTGAAGCCACGCGTTCAGCGTCACCAAGTTGCCAATGGTAACCTCTGCATTGACCGCTAAGCATGATCTGCTGTGGAACGCCGTCCAGCACGGTCGCAGCATTGTGGGTAGTTTGTACCTTTATAGTGATCTCTAATGTAAATATCTTGTATTTTTTTTGTCTTTTAAGTGGACGGCATCGACCCCAATTTCAAGATGGAGCAACACGGCAAGAGGACGCCGCTGCACGCCGCCACAGAGATGGGCCACGTGGATACCTGCCACATGCTAGTTCAGGTGATGCCCGCTCACACCACAGACAGGAGGACCTGATGCCCTGTCATTACGGCCATTGTGCATCACGTAGTTAGTGATAGTCCGAGTCATTGTCTGCGTATTTGCGTTCATTAGCAATGGCGGCTACCATTTAAATCCTGATGGCACCCGGTGACTCCAAGGAAGGAGTGTCCCTATTGGTCAGATTAGAGTATGTGTTTGGTTTACTTTTTAGCTACTTTATTCCTTCGGAAATGTAAGAGACACAGACTGACCTTGGGGTGGGACACTCGGGGTATCCGACTGGCTGCTGCCCCCATTGTGGGGCTAATAAGCTGTATGAACGCGTGTTTCTGCTCTCCTAGGCCGGTGCCAACTTGGACAACTGCTCCGAGGACCAGCGAACGCCACTGATGGAAGCCTCCGAGAACAATCACCTAGAAACCGTAAAATATCTGGTCAAGGCTGGAGCATTGCTGGACCTCAAGGTGACCACTTGTATTGTCCGTGGAGGTTGTGTCTAGACCGGTGTAATTAGCCCATGTTCTAACTCTTGTGTCTGGTCCCAGGACGCTGAAGGCTCCACGTGTTTGCATTTGGCTGCTAAAAAGGGCCACTTTGAGGTGGTGAAGTATCTACTCACCAATGAGCAAATGGACGTCAACTGCCAGGTAAGAGCACAGCGCAGGCTTTGGTTATAGGAAGCTGCGTCACGATGGGTCTGTCGCTTGCTCGCCATGGGGGCAGATGCTGAGACAAAAATTGGGACTGCAAATTCTACATTCACAATGAACCAGTGACCACCCAAAATGGCCGCCTCCGCTGAGTGCAGACAGAAGGCGTATTTTAAAGTGCTGGCTCTCACTCCGAGCTGTGTTTGACACCCTGCAACAAGTTTTTCCACACGTTTTGTGTCTGTCTTTTGTCTCGGTTATAATTACTCTGACAATCACTCGTACAGCGGTGCGACATTTCTCATTCATCAAGTGACTGCCTGCAGAGGTGCGTCCAATCACACCCCCAGGGAGACAATTGGTCCCCCGCATAGCTTCCTCCTGATTTGCATATCTCAGATGTTGTTGTTTTTAATATTCTGTTTTTCCTATGGTATTGCTGCATTCTGTGCATCGTGCCGGGGAATAGGGTAATCCTGTAAGAGCTCTGTAGACTGGGTTATAACAAGGAGGTAGCTGCTGTGACTCCCCCTCTGTCTGTACCGTAGGATGACGGTGGTTGGACCCCCATGATCTGGGCTACAGAGTACAAACACGTGGAGCTGGTAAAGCTGTTACATTCCAATGGAGCGGACATCAACATCCGGGACAATGTAAGTCACTCGCCTGGGTGGTAAAGATCCACCTCCCTTACCCATGGCAATGGTGGCACTCCTCCTATTATCCTCCTATTTAATATAATGATTGCAGTAAAATATAGTTTTATGTAATGTACTGTATGATACGTTACCTAGTGACGTATTGGGGGTGATCCTCGCTAAATGCACCCATAGAACAGGGGAATGTGCGCTCATTATTGGGGCAGCTCCCATTAGGTATTGAGTTGCTGTGGAGACGCACGACCACCTGTTACACACTCATGAAGGTGATGTAGATCGGGCGTCAGCCCATGTGTTCAGCGTTTGCAGCAACCAGGCGCTTGTTACACAGAAAAGTGCATTTATAAGCTCACTAATACTACAGTGTTAAAAACATCAAAGGCTACAAATGCGATGTAGTAAAACCAGTCTTTATGTTCCCTCGCAGAACGATTACATGGGTACAGGACACATTTAGGCACAGAAGATTGCACTGCTCGTCCTGATACTTTCGTGGGTAGTTTGTTTTTTCCCAGATAGCAGCGTGTGGTTAGAGCCGTACGTAACCCGTGGCAGCCAATCAGATTATGACCTTTCTAAGCAGTCCTAAAAAAGATGTAAATAAATGTTGGTTATAATTGCTTAGGTTGCTGTTGGTTACAGGATACTGGGGCATATTGTCTGGTGGCATTAAAGCCCCAGAATGTTATTGCCAACTTGTCATGCCTGAGAAAATCTACTAACCGTGAACGGGCAGCAATGTTCCGCTGTGCCCTGTCCCGGGAGCCATGAGGCTGTGGCCTGTCCCGGGAGCCATGAGGCTGTGGCCTGTCCCGGGAGCCATGAGGCTGTGGCCTGTCCCGGGAGCCATGAGGCTGTGGCCTGTCCCGGGAGCCATGAGGCTGTGGCCTGTCCCGGGAGCCATGAGGCTGTGGCCTGTCCCGGGGGCCATGAGGCTGTGGTCTATCCTTGCTCCCTTCATGCTATCTCCAGACTGCTTACAAGAAAACATGAGTCCCTTAAACACCCTTTGTGTGGACGTACTGCTCTCCTACCCAGATTCCTTTTCATGATTACACCGGCCCTTTATTAGTACATGACTATTTGCTGAAACCTTCTCTGCTCCCATCCTAGGAGGAGAACATATGCCTGCACTGGGCGGCTTTCGCCGGCTCCGTTGAAATTGCCGAAACCCTCCTGGCCTCCAAGTGCGACCTCCGAGCTGTCAACATCCACGGGGACTCCCCGCTGCACATCGCAGCCCGGGAGAACCGATACGAGTGTGTCACGTAAGTGAAGAGGATCACTTAGAAACCAACTGGGGTCTTCTGTCCATCAGACTGAGACACGTTGTCCCCTTTTTAAAGTGTGATTGGATTGAGGACCTTTTGGGCTCAATGAGTTTTGGGTGACCCTCCCTTTCCCTTGTATCTTGGTCCAGGCTGTTTCTAGCTCACGGTGCTGAGGTTGGATTGAAAAATAAGGAGGGGGAGACTCCACTGGAATGCTGCTGCCCAAACTCTGAGGTCTGGATGGCTCTCAAGAAGGGCGGTAACTCCTCACAGAAACCCGAAGCGGAGGAGGTGGTGATGAACCGGTAGGTAGATTTCAGTCTTCTGTCCCATCTCCTTGGCGTTGTCTTTGGTTATCTGGTAGTGATTGCTGTTTGCCTTTTTTTTTATTAAAAGGGATATATCAAGGGGCTATGAGAATATCCCGATCCCATGCATCAACGGCGAAGACACGGAACCTTGTCCCACCAATTACAAATACGTCTCTCAGAACTGCGTGACCTCCCCGCTGAATGTGGACCGAAATATTACCCATCTTCAGGTGAGGCCAGGTGACGATGGCAGGGAATGCAGCGCCCTCTAGTGTCCGTACCTTACTCTGCATCACATTTGCCTCGGAGGGGGAAATAACCCAGTCTTTCTGTTCCAGTACTGCGTGTGCATAGATGACTGCTCATCCCGGAACTGTATGTGTAGCCAGCTGAGCATGAGATGTTGGTATGATACGGTAAGTACCCCACGCAGTGCTCTGTAGCCAATAGTTATATGCAGAATAGCGCAGTATATAGAGGTCATATGGGGGCTATGTCTGATTGTGGATGCTTTTATCCTGGAACATTGGGGGATTGTGTCATATATTTGTGTGTGAATATGCAGCAAGTTCTGGCATCTAGCAGGAGACGGGAAGTGCGCTATTTCTCTCAGACGGAGCGCGGATCACAGCGCTTTATAAGTTCTTTGTGTCCTATTGGGGGACGTGCCATAGAAATAAAATTATTGCTGCATACAGATATATATATATATATAATGGGTAATAGCGCACAGAAGCCGGCAGACACAACTCTTGTTACATTATAAATCCTGTGACTGCTGACACTGTACCATCGGATTATTAACCAACGTATTCTCCTCACAGAGTGGACGCCTTTTGCCAGAATTCAACATGGAGGAGCCGCCACTCATCTTTGAATGTAACCACGCCTGTTCCTGCTGGCGGAACTGTCGCAACAGAGTGGTGCAGAATGGCCTGAAGTGAGTCCCCATAATCTCTTCTCCGTGTCTCTAGCTGGGCAGAATGTAGTGCGCTGTGTTACAGTACTGTACATATGTGATGGTTGGTGAGGACCATATATATACAGGTGTGCAGAATGTAGTGCGCTGTGTTACAGTACTGTACATATGTGATGGTTGGTGAGGACCATATATATATACAGCTGTGCAGAATGTAGTGCGCTGTGTTACAGTACTGTACATATGTGATGGTTGGTGAGGACCATATATATACAGCTGTGCAGAATGTAGTGCGCTGTGTTACAGTACTGTACATATGTGATGGTTGGTGAGGACCATATATATACAGCTGTGCAGAATGTAGTGCGCTGTGTTACAGTACTGTACATATGTGATGGTTGGTGAGGACCATATATATACAGCTGTGCAGAATGTAGTGCGCTGTGTTACAGTACTGTACATATGTGATGGTTGGTGAGGACCATATATATACAGGTGTGCAGAATGTAGTGCGCTGTGTTACAGTACTGTACATATGTGATGGTTGGTGAGGACCATATATATACAGCTGTGCAGAATGTAGTGCGCTGTGTTACAGTACTGTACATATGTGGTGGTTGGTGAGGACCATATATATACAGCTGTGCAGAATGTAGTGCGCTGTGTTACAGTACTGTACATATGTGATGGTTGGTGAGGACCATATATATACAGCTGTGCAGAATGTAGTGCGCTGTGTTGCAGTACTGTACATATGTGATGGTTGGTGAGGACCATATATATACAGGTGTGCAGAATGTAGTGCGCTGTGTTACAGTACTGTACATATGTGATGGTTGGTGAGGACCATATATATACAGCTAGGCAGAATGTAGTGCGCTGTGTTACAGTACTGTACATATGTGATGGTTGGTGAGGACCATATATATACAGCTGTGCAGAATGTAGTGCGCTGTGTTACAGTACTGTACATATGTGATGGTTGGTGAGGACCATATATATACAGGTGTGCAGAATGTAGTGCGCTGTGTTACAGTACTGTACATATGTGATGGTTGGTGAGGACCATATATATATACAGCTGTGCAGAATGTAGTGCGCTGTGTTACAGTACTGTACATATGTGATGGTTGGTGAGGACCATATATATACAGCTGTGCAGAATGTAGTGCGCTGTGTTACAGTACTGTACATATGTGATGGTTGGTGAGGACCATATATATACAGCTGTGCAGAATGTAGTGCGCTGTGTTACAGTACTGTACATATGTGATGGTTGGTGAGGACCATATATATACAGCTGTGCAGAATGTAGTGCGCTGTGTTACAGTACTGTACATATGTGGTGGTTGGTGAGGACCATATATATACAGCTGTGCAGAATGTAGTGCGCTGTGTTACCGTACTGTACATGTGTGATGGTTGGTGAGGACCATATATATACAGGTGTGCAGAATGTAGTGCGCTGTGTTACAGTACTGTACATATGTGATGGTTGGTGAGGACCATATATATATACAGCTGTGCAGAATGTAGTGCGCTGTGTTACAGTACTGTACATATGTGGTGGTTGGTGAGGACCATATATATACAGCTGTGCAGAATGTAGTGCGCTGTGTTACAGTACTGTACATATGTGATGGTTGGTGAGGACCATATATATACAGCTGTGCAGAATGTAGTGCGCTGTGTTACAGTACTGTACATATGTGATGGTTGGTGAGGACCATATATATACAGCTGTGCAGAATGTAGTGCGCTGTGTTACAGTACTGTACATATGTGATGGTTGGTGAGGACCATATATATACAGGTGTGCAGAATGTAGTGCGCTGTGTTACAGTACTGTACATATGTGATGGTTGGTGAGGACCATATATATACAGGTGTGCAGAATGTAGTGCGCTGTGTTACAGTACTGTACATATGTGATGGTTGGTGAGGACCATATATATACAGCTGGGCAGAATGTAGTGCGCTGTGTTGCAGTACTGTACATATGTGATGGTTGGTGAGGACCATATATATACAGCTGTGCAGAATGTAGTGCGCTGTGTTACAGTACTGTACATATGTGATGGTTGGTGAGGACCATATATATACAGGTGTGCAGAATGTAGTGCGCTGTGTTACAGTACTGTACATATGTGATGGTTGGTGAGGACCATATATATACAGGTGTGCAGAATGTAGTGCGCTGTGTTACAGTACTGTACATATGTGATGGTTGGTGAGGACCATATATATACAGGTGTGCAGAATGTAGTGCGCTGTGTTACAGTACTGTACATATGTGATGGTTGGTGAGGACCATATATATACAGCTGTGCAGAATGTAGTGCGCTGTGTTACAGTACTGTACATATGTGATGGTTGGTGAGGACCATATATATACAGGTGTGCAGAATGTAGTGCGCTGTTACAGTACTGTACATATGTGATGGTTGGTGAGGACCATATATATACAGCTGTGCAGAATGTAGTGCGCTGTGTTACAGTACTGTACATATGTGATGGTTGGTGAGGACCATATATATATACAGCTGTGCAGAATGTAGTGCGCTGTGTTACAGTACTGTACATATGTGATGGTTGGTGAGGACCATATATATACAGGTGTGCAGAATGTAGTGCGCTGTGTTACAGTACTGTACATATGTGGTGGTTGGTGAGGACCATATATATACAGGTATGCATAATGTAGTGCGCTGTGTTACAGTACTGTACATATGTGGTGGTTGGTGAGGACCATATATATATACAGCTGTGCAGAATGTAGTGCGCTGTGTTACAGTACTGTACATATGTGATGGTTGGTGAGGACCATATATATACAGCTGGGCAGAATGTAGTGCGCTGTGTTACAGTACTGTACATATGTGATGGTTGGTGAGGACCATATATATACAGGTGTGCAGAATGTAGTGCGCTGTGTTACAGTACTGTACATATGTGATGGTTGGTGAGGACCATATATATACAGGTGTGCAGAATGTAGTGCGCTGTGTTACAGTACTGTACATATGTGATGGTTGGTGAGGACCATATATATACAGCTGTGCAGAATGTAGTGCGCTGTGTTACAGTACTGTACATATGTGATGGTTGGTGAGGACCATATATATACAGCTGTGCAGAATGTAGTGCGCTGTGTTACAGTACTGTACATATGTGATGGTTGGTGAGGACCATATATATACAGCTGTGCAGAATGTAGTGCGCTGTGTTACAGTACTGTACATATGTGATGGTTGGTGAGGACCATATATATACAGGTGTGCAGAATGTAGTGCGCTGTGTTGCAGTACTGTACATATGTGATGGTTGGTGAGGACCATATATACAGCTGTGCAGAATGTAGTGCGCTGTGTTACAGTACTGTACATATGTGATGGTTGGTGAGGACCATATATATACAGCTGTGCAGAATGTAGTGCGCTGTGTTACAGTACTGTACATATGTGATGGTTGGTGAGGACCATATATATACAGCTGTGCAGAATGTAGTGCGCTGTGTTGCAGTACTGTACATATGTGATGGTTGGTGAGGACCATATATACAGCTGTGCAGAATGTAGTGCGCTGTGTTACAGTACTGTACATATGTGATGGTTGGTGAGGACCATATATATACAGCTGTGCAGAATGTAGTGCGCTGTGTTACAGTACTGTACATATGTGATGGTTGGTGAGGACCATATATATACAGCTGTGCAGAATGTAGTGCGCTGTGTTACAGTACTGTACATATGTGATGGTTGGTGAGGACCATATATATACAGCTGTGCAGAATGTAGTGCGCTGTGTTACAGTACTGTACATATGTGATGGTTGGTGAGGACCATATATATACAGCTGTGCAGAATGTAGTGCGCTGTGTTACAGTACTGTACATATGTGATGGTTGGTGAGGACCATATATATACAGCTGTGCAGAATGTAGTGCGCTGTGTTGCAGTACTGTACATATGTGATGGTTGGTGAGGACCATATATATACAGGTGTGCAGAATGTAGTGCGCTGTGTTACAGTACTGTACATATGTGATGGTTGGTGAGGACCATATATATACAGGTGGGCAGAATGTAGTGCGCTGTGTTACAGTACTGTACATATGTGGTGGTTGGTGAGGACCATATATATACAGCTGTGCAGAATGTTGTGCGCTGTGTTACAGTACTGTACATATGTGATGGTTGGTGAGGACCATATATATATACAGGTGGGCAGAATGTAGTGCGCTGTGTTACAGTACTGTACATATGTGATGGTTGGTGAGGACCATATATATACAGGTGTGCAGAATGTAGTGCGCTGTGTTACAGTACTGTACATATGTGGTGGTTGGTGAGGACCATATATATACAGGTGTGCAGAATGTAGTGCGCTGTGTTACAGTACTGTACATATGTGATGGTTGGTGAGGACCATATATATACAGCTGTGCAGAATGTAGTGCGCTGTGTTACAGTACTGTACATATGTGATGGTTGGTGAGGACCATATATATACAGGTGGGCAGAATGTAGTGCGCTGTGTTACAGTACTGTACATATGTGGTGGTTGGTGAGGACCATATATATACAGCTGTGCAGAATGTAGTGCGCTGTGTTACAGTACTGTACATATGTGATGGTTGGTGAGGACCATATATATACAGCTGTGCAGAATGTAGTGCGCTGTGTTACAGTACTGTACATATGTGATGGTTGGTGAGGACCATATATATACAGCTGTGCAGAATGTAGTGCGCTGTGTTACAGTACTGTACATATGTGATGGTTGGTGAGGACCATATATATACAGGTGTGCAGAATGTAGTGCGCTGTGTTGCAGTACTGTACATATGTGATGGTTGGTGAGGACCATATATATACAGGTGTGCAGAATGTAGTGCGCTGTGTTACAGTACTGTACATATGTGATGGTTGGTGAGGACCATATATACAGCTGTGCAGAATGTAGTGCGCTGTGTTACAGTACTGTACATATGTGATGGTTGGTGAGGACCATATATATACAGCTGTGCAGAATGTAGTGCGCTGTGTTACAGTACTGTACATATGTGATGGTTGGTGAGGACCATATATACAGCTGTGCAGAATGTAGTGCGCTGTGTTACAGTACTGTACATATGTGATGGTTGGTGAGGACCATATATATACAGGTGTGCAGAATGTAGTGCGCTGTGTTACAGTACTGTACATATGTGGTGGTTGGTGAGGACCATATATATACAGCTGTGCAGAATGTAGTGCGCTGTGTTACAGTACTGTACATATGTGATGGTTGGTGAGGACCATATATATACAGCTGTGCAGAATGTAGTGCGCTGTGTTACAGTACTGTACATATGTGATGGTTGGTGAGGACCATATATATATACAGCTGTGCAGAATGTAGTGCGCTGTGTTACAGTACTGTACATATGTGATGGTTGGTGAGGACCATATATATACAGGTGTGCAGAATGTAGTGCGCTGTGTTACAGTACTGTACATATGTGGTGGTTGGTGAGGACCATATATATACAGGTGTGCAGAATGTAGTGCGCTGTGTTACAGTACTGTACATATGTGATGGTTGGTGAGGACCATATATATACAGCTGTGCAGAATGTAGTGCGCTGTGTTACAGTACTGTACATATGTGATGGTTGGTGAGGACCATATATATACAGGTGTGCAGAATGTAGTGCGCTGTGTTACAGTACTGTACATATGTGATGGTTGGTGAGGACCATATATATATACAGCTGTGCAGAATGTAGTGCGCTGTGTTACAGTACTGTACATATGTGATGGTTGGTGAGGACCATATATATACAGGTGTGCAGAATGTAGTGCGCTGTGTTACAGTACTGTACATATGTGATGGTTGGTGAGGACCATATATATACAGGTGGGCAGAATGTAGTGCGCTGTGTTACAGTACTGTACATATGTGGTGGTTGGTGAGGACCATATATATACAGCTGTGCAGAATGTAGTGCGCTGTGTTACAGTACTGTACATATGTGATGGTTGGTGAGGACCATATATATACAGCTGTGCAGAATGTAGTGCGCTGTGTTACAGTACTGTACATATGTGATGGTTGGTGAGGACCATATATATACAGGTGTGCAGAATGTAGTGCGCTGTGTTACAGTACTGTACATATGTGGTGGTTGGTGAGGACCATATATATACAGCTGTGCAGAATGTAGTGCGCTGTGTTACAGTACTGTACATATGTGATGGTTGGTGAGGACCATATATACAGCTGTGCAGAATGTAGTGCGCTGTGTTACAGTACTGTACATATGTGATGGTTGGTGAGGACCATATATATACAGGTGTGCAGAATGTAGTGCGCTGTGTTACAGTACTGTACATATGTGATGGTTGGTGAAGACCATATATACAGCTGTGCAGAATGTAGTGCGCTGTGTTACAGTACTGTACATATGTGATGGTTGGTGAGGACCATATATACAGCTGTGCAGAATGTAGTGCGCTGTGTTACAGTACTGTACATATGTGATGGTTGGTGAGGACCATATATATACAGCTGTGCAGAATGTAGTGCGCTGTGTTACAGTACTGTACATATGTGGTGGTTGGTGAGGACCATATATATACAGCTGGGCAGAATGTAGTGCGCTGTGTTGCAGTACTGTACATATGTGATGGTTGGTGAGGACCATATATACAGCTAGGCAGAATGTAGTGCGCTGTGTTACAGTACTGTACATATGTGATGGTTGGTGAGGACCATATATATACAGGTGTGCAGAATGTAGTGCGCTGTGTTACAGTACTGTACATATGTGATGGTTGGTGAGGACCATATATACAGCTGTGCAGAATGTAGTGCGCTGTGTTACAGTACTGTACATATGTGATGGTTGGTGAGGACCATATATACAGCTGTGCAGAATGTAGTGCGCTGTGTTACAGTACTGTACATATGTGGTGGTTGGTGAGGACCATATATATACAGGTGTGCAGAATGTAGTGCGCTGTGTTACAGTACTGTACATATGTGATGGTTGGTGAGGACCATATATATACAGGTGTGCAGAATGTAGTGCGCTGTGTTACAGTACTGTACATATGTGATGGTTGGTGAGGACCATATATATACAGGTGTGCAGAATGTAGTGCGCTGTGTTACAGTACTGTACATATGTGGTGGTTGGTGAGGACCATATATATACAGCTGTGCAGAATGTAGTGCGCTGTGTTACAGTACTGTACATATGTGATGGTTGGTGAGGACCATATATATACAGCTGTGCAGAATGTAGTGCGCTGTGTTACAGTACTGTACATATGTGATGGTTGGTGAGGACCATATATATACAGGTGTGCAGAATGTAGTGCGCTGTGTTACAGTACTGTACATATGTGGTGGTTGGTGAGGACCATATATATACAGCTGTGCAGAATGTAGTGCGCTGTGTTGCAGTACTGTACATATGTGATGGTTGGTGAGGACCATATATATACAGCTGTGCAGAATGTAGTGCGCTGTGTTTCAGTACTGTACATATGTGATGGTTGGTGAGGACCATATATATATACAGCTGTGCAGAATGTAGTGCGCTGTGTTACAGTACTGTACATATGTGATGGTTGGTGAGGACCATATATATACAGCTGTGCAGAATGTAGTGCGCTGTGTTACAGTACTGTACATATGTGATGGTTGGTGAGGACCATATATATACAGCTGTGCAGAATGTAGTGCGCTGTGTTACAGTACTGTACATATGTGATGGTTGGTGAGGACCATATATATACAGCTGTGCAGAATGTAGTGCGCTGTGTTACAGTACTGTACATATGTGATGGTTGGTGAGGACCATATATACAGGTGTGCAGAATGTAGTGCGCTGTGTTACAGTACTGTACATATGTGATGGTTGGTGAGGACCATATATATACAGCTGTGCAGAATGTAGTGCGCTGTGTTACAGTACTGTACATATGTGATGGTTGGTGAGGACCATATATACAGCTGTGCAGAATGTAGTGCGCTGTGTTACAGTACTGTACATATGTGATGGTTGGTGAGGACCATATATATACAGCTGTGCAGAATGTAGTGCGCTGTGTTACAGTACTGTACATATGTGATGGTTGGTGAGGACCATATATATACAGCTGTGCAGAATGTAGTGCGCTGTGTTACAGTACTGTACATATGTGGTGGTTGGTGAGGACCATATATACAGCTGTGCAGAATGTAGTGCGCTGTGTTACAGTACTGTACATATGTGATGGTTGGTGAGGACCATATATATACAGGTGGGCAGAATGTAGTGCGCTGTGTTACAGTACTGTACATATGTGGTGGTTGGTGAGGACCATATATATACAGCTGTGCAGAATGTAGTGCGCTGTGTTGCAGTACTGTACATATGTGATGGTTGGTGAGGACCATATATATACAGCTGTGCAGAATGTAGTGCGCTGTGTTACAGTACTGTACATATGTGATGGTTGGTGAGGACCATATATATACAGGTGTGCAGAATGTAGTGCGCTGTGTTGCAGTACTGTACATATGTGATGGTTGGTGAGGACCATATATATACAGCTGTGCAGAATGTAGTGCGCTGTGTTACAGTACTGTACATATGTGATGGTTGGTGAGGACCATATATACAGCTGTGCAGAATGTAGTGCGCTGTGTTACAGTACTGTACATATGTGATGGTTGGTGAGGACCATATATATACAGCTGTGCAGAATGTAGTGCGCTGTGTTACAGTACTGTACATATGTGATGGTTGGTGAGGACCATATATATACAGCTGTGCAGAATGTAGTGCGCTGTGTTACAGTACTGTACATATGTGATGGTTGGTGAGGACCATATATATACAGCTATGCAGAATGTAGTGCGCTGTGTTACAGTACTGTACATATGTGATGGTTGGTGAGGACCATATATACAGGTGTGCAGAATGTAGTGCGCTGTGTTACAGTACTGTACATATGTGATGGTTGGTGAGGACCATATATATACAGCTGTGCAGAATGTAGTGCGCTGTGTTACAGTACTGTACATATGTGATGGTTGGTGAGGACCATATATACAGCTGTGCAGAATGTAGTGCGCTGTGTTACAGTACTGTACATATGTGATGGTTGGTGAGGACCATATATATACAGCTGTGCAGAATGTAGTGCGCTGTGTTACAGTACTGTACATATGTGATGGTTGGTGAGGACCATATATATACAGCTGTGCAGAATGTAGTGCGCTGTGTTACAGTACTGTACATATGTGGTGGTTGGTGAGGACCATATATACAGCTGTGCAGAATGTAGTGCGCTGTGTTACAGTACTGTACATATGTGATGGTTGGTGAGGACCATATATATACAGGTGGGCAGAATGTAGTGCGCTGTGTTACAGTACTGTACATATGTGGTGGTTGGTGAGGACCATATATATACAGCTGTGCAGAATGTAGTGCGCTGTGTTACAGTACTGTACATATGTGATGGTTGGTGAGGACCATATATATACAGGTGTGCAGAATGTAGTGCGCTGTGTTGCAGTACTGTACATATGTGATGGTTGGTGAGGACCATATATATACAGCTGTGCAGAATGTAGTGCGATGTGTTACAGTACTGTACATATGTGATGGTTGGTGAGGACCATATATACAGCTGTGCAGAATGTAGTGCGCTGTGTTACAGTACTGTACATATGTGATGGTTGGTGAGGACCATATATATACAGCTGTGCAGAATGTAGTGCGCTGTGTTACAGTACTGTACATATGTGGTGGTTGGTGAGGACCATATATATACAGCTGGGCAGAATGTAGTGCGCTGTGTTACAGTACTGTACATATGTGGTGGTTGGTGAGGACCATATATACAGCTGTGCAGAATGTAGTGCGCTGTGTTACAGTACTGTACATATGTGATGATTGGTGAGGACCATATATATACAGGTGGGCAGAATGTAGTGCGCTGTGTTACAGTACTGTACATATGTGGTGGTTGGTGAGGACCATATATATACAGGTGGGCAGAATGTAGTGCGCTGTGTTACAGTACTGTACATATGTGGTGGTTGGTGAGGACCATATATATACAGCTGTGCAGAATGTAGTGCGCTGTGTTGCAGTACTGTACATATGTGATGGTTGGTGAGGGACCATATATATACAGCTGTGCAGAATGTAGTGCGCTGTGTTACAGTACTGTACATATGTGATGGTTGGTGAGGACCCATATATATACAGCTGTGCAGAATGTAGTGCGCTGTGTTCAGTACTGTACATATGTGATGGTTGGTGAGGACCATATATA
This sequence comes from Taudactylus pleione, assembly GCA_031769625.1. NCBI lineage: Eukaryota > Metazoa > Chordata > Amphibia > Anura > Myobatrachidae > Taudactylus > Taudactylus pleione. The sequence goes on from JAUIMM010000994.1 coordinate 180,799, forward strand.
CAGCTGTGCAGAATGTAGTGCGCTGTGTTACAGTACTGTACATATGTGATGGTTGGTGAGGACCATATATATACAGCTGTGCAGAATGTAGTGCGCTGTGTTACAGTACTGTACATATGTGGTGGTTGGTGAGGACCATATATACAGGTGTGCAGAATGTAGTGCGCTGTGTTACAGTACTGTACATATGTGATGGTTGGTGAGGACCATATATATATACAGCTGTGCAGAATGTAGTGCGCTGTGTTACAGTACTGTACATATGTGATGGTTGGTGAGGACCATATATATATACAGGTGTGCAGAATGTAGTGCGCTGTGTTACAGTACTGTACATATGTGATGGTTGGTGAGGACCATATATATACAGCTGTGCAGAATGTAGTGCGCTGTGTTTCAGTACTGTACATATGTGATGGTTGGTGAGGACCATATATATATACAGGTGTGCAGAATGTAGTGCGCTGTGTTACAGTACTGTACATATGTGATGGTTGGTGAGGACCATATATACAGCTGTGCAGAATGTAGTGCGCTGTGTTACAGTACTGTACATATGTGATGGTTGGTGAGGACCATATATATACAGGTGTTCAGAATGTAGTGCGCTGTGTTACAGTACTGTATATATGTGATGGTTGGTGAGGACCATATATATACAGCTGTGCAGAATGTAGTGCGCTGTGTTACAGTACTGTACATATGTGGTGGTTGGTGAGGACCATATATATACAGCTGGGCAGAATGTAGTGCGCTGTGTTGCAGTACTGTACATATGTGATGGTTGGTGAGGACCATATATACAGCTAGGCAGAATGTAGTGCGCTTTGTTACAGTACTGTACATATGTGATGGTTGGTGAGGACCATATATATACAGGTGTGCTGAATGTAGTGCGCTGTGTTACAGTACTGTACATATGTGATGGTTGGTGAGGACCATATATATACAGCTGTGCAGAATGTAGTGCGCTGTGTTACAGTACTGTACATATGTGATGGTTGGTGAGGACCATATATATACAGCTGTGCAGAATGTAGTGCGCTGTGTTACAGTACTGTACATATGTGATGGTTGGTGAGGACCATATATATATACAGCTGTGCAGAATGTAGTGCGCTGTGTTACAGTACTGTACATATGTGATGGTTGGTGAGGACCATATATATATACAGCTGTGCAGAATGTAGTGAGATGTGTTACAGTACTGTACATATGTGATGGTTGGTGAGGACCATATATATACAGGTGTGCAGAATGTAGTGCGCTGTGTTACAGTACTGTACATATGTGGTGGTTGGTGAGGACCATATATATACAGCTGTGCAGAATGTAGTGCGCTGTGTTACAGTACTGTACATATGTGATGGTTGGTGAGGACCATATATATACAGCTGTGCAGAATGTAGTGCGCTGTGTTACAGTACTGTACATATGTGATGGTTGGTGAGGACCATATATATACAGGTGTGCAGAATGTAGTGCGCTGTTACAGTACTGTACATATGTGGTGGTTGGTGAGGACCATATATATACAGCTGTGCAGAATGTAGTGCGCTGTGTTACAGTACTGTACATATGTGATGGTTGGTGAGGACCATATATACAGCTGTGCAGAATGTAGTGCGCTGTGTTACAGTACTGTACATATGTGATGGTTGGTGAGGACCATATATATACAGGTGTGCAGAATGTAGTGCGCTGTGTTACAGTACTGTACATATGTGATGGTTGGTGAGGACCATATATATACAGGTGTGCAGAATGTAGTGCGCTGTGTTACAGTACTGTACATATGTGATGGTTGGTGAGGACCATATATACAGCTGTGCAGAATGTAGTGCGCTGTGTTACAGTACTGTACATATGTGATGGTTGGTGAGGACCATATATATACAGCTGTGCAGAATGTAGTGCGCTGTGTTACAGTACTGTACATATGTGGTGGTTGGTGAGGACCATATATATACAGCTGGGCAGAATGTAGTGCGCTGTGTTACAGTACTGTACATATGTGATGGTTGGTGAGGACCATATATACAGCTGTGCAGAATGTAGTGCGCTGTGTTACAGTACTGTACATATGTGATGGTTGGTGAGGACCATATATACAGCTGTGCAGAATGTAGTGCGCTGTGTTACAGTACTGTACATATGTGGTGGTTGGTGAGGACCATATATATACAGGTGTGCAGAATGTAGTGCGCTGTGTTACAGTACTGTACATATGTGATGGTTGGTGAGGACCATATATATACAGCTGTGCAGAATGTAGTGCGCTGTGTTACAGTACTGTACATATGTGATGGTTGGTGAGGACCATATATATACAGGTGTGCAGAATGTAGTGCGCTGTGTTACAGTACTGTACATATGTGGTGGTTGGTGAGGACCATATATATACAGCTGTGCAGAATGTAGTGCGCTGTTACAGTACTGTACATATGTGATGGTTGGTGAGGACCATATATATACAGCTGTGCAGAATGTAGTGCGCTGTGTTACAGTACTGTACATATGTGATGGTTGGTGAGGACCATATATATACAGCTGTGCAGAATGTAGTGCGCTGTGTTACAGTACTGTACATATGTGATGGTTGGTGAGGACCATATATATACAGCTGTGCAGAATGTAGTGCGCTGTGTTACAGTACTGTACATATGTGATGGTTGGTGAGGACCATATATATACAGGTGTGCAGAATGTAGTGCGCTGTGTTACAGTACTGTACATATGTGGTGGTTGGTGAGGACCATATATATACAGCTGTGCAGAATGTAGTGCGCTGTGTTACAGTACTGTACATATGTGATGGTTGGTGAGGACCATATATATACAGGTGTGCAGAATGTAGTGCGCTGTGTTACAGTACTGTACATATGTGATGGTTGGTGAGGACCATATATATACAGCTGTGCAGAATGTAGTGCGCTGTGTTACAGTACTGTACATATGTGATGGTTGGTGAGGACCATATATATACAGGTGTGCAGAATGTAGTGCGCTGTGTTACAGTACTGTACATATGTGATGGTTGGTGAGGACCATATATATATACAGGTGTGCAGAATGTAGTGCGCTGTGTTACAGTACTGTACATATGTGATGGTTGGTGAGGACCATATATATACAGCTGTGCAGAATGTAGTGCGCTGTGTTTCAGTACTGTACATATGTGATGGTTGGTGAGGACCATATATATATACAGGTGTGCAGAATGTAGTGCGCTGTGTTACAGTACTGTACATATGTGATGGTTGGTGAGGACCATATATACAGCTGTGCAGAATGTAGTGCGCTGTGTTACAGTACTGTACATATGTGATGGTTGGTGAGGACCATATATATACAGGTGTTCAGAATGTAGTGCGCTGTGTTACAGTACTGTATATATATGATGGTTGGTGAGGACCATATATATACAGCTGTGCAGAATGTAGTGCGCTGTGTTACAGTACTGTACATATGTGGTGGTTGGTGAGGACCATATATATACAGCTGGGCAGAATGTAGTGCGCTGTGTTGCAGTACTGTACATATGTGATGGTTGGTGAGGACCATATATACAGCTAGGCAGAATGTAGTGCGCTTTGTTACAGTACTGTACATATGTGATGGTTGGTGAGGACCATATATATACAGGTGTGCTGAATGTAGTGCGCTGTGTTACAGTACTGTACATATGTGATGGTTGGTGAGGACCATATATATACAGCTGTGCAGAATGTAGTGCGCTGTGTTACAGTACTGTACATATGTGATGGTTGGTGAGGACCATATATATACAGCTGTGCAGAATGTAGTGCGCTGTGTTACAGTACTGTACATATGTGATGGTTGGTGAGGACCATATATATATACAGCTGTGCAGAATGTAGTGCGCTGTGTTACAGTACTGTACATATGCGATGGTTGGTGAGGACCATATATATATACAGCTGTGCAGAATGTAGTGAGATGTGTTACAGTACTGTACATATGTGATGGTTGGTGAGGACCATATATATACAGGTGTGCAGAATGTAGTGCGCTGTGTTACAGTACTGTACATATGTGGTGGTTGGTGAGGACCATATATATACAGCTGTGCAGAATGTAGTGCGCTGTGTTACAGTACTGTACATATGTGATGGTTGGTGAGGACCATATATATACAGCTGTGCAGAATGTAGTGCGCTGTGTTACAGTACTGTACATATGTGATGGTTGGTGAGGACCATATATATACAGGTGTGCAGAATGTAGTGCGCTGTTACAGTACTGTACATATGTGGTGGTTGGTGAGGACCATATATATACAGCTGTGCAGAATGTAGTGCGCTGTGTTACAGTACTGTACATATGTGATGGTTGGTGAGGACCATATATACAGCTGTGCAGAATGTAGTGCGCTGTGTTACAGTACTGTACATATGTGATGGTTGGTGAGGACCATATATATACAGGTGTGCAGAATGTAGTGCGCTGTGTTACAGTACTGTACATATGTGATGGTTGGTGAGGACCATATATATACAGGTGTGCAGAATGTAGTGCGCTGTGTTACAGTACTGTACATATGTGATGGTTGGTGAGGACCATATATACAGCTGTGCAGAATGTAGTGCGCTGTGTTACAGTACTGTACATATGTGATGGTTGGTGAGGACCATATATATACAGCTGTGCAGAATGTAGTGCGCTGTGTTACAGTACTGTACATATGTGGTGGTTGGTGAGGACCATATATATACAGCTGGGCAGAATGTAGTGCGCTGTGTTACAGTACTGTACATATGTGATGGTTGGTGAGGACCATATATACAGCTGTGCAGAATGTAGTGCGCTGTGTTACAGTACTGTACATATGTGATGGTTGGTGAGGACCATATATACAGCTGTGCAGAATGTAGTGCGCTGTGTTACAGTACTGTACATATGTGGTGGTTGGTGAGGACCATATATATACAGGTGTGCAGAATGTAGTGCGCTGTGTTACAGTACTGTACATATGTGATGGTTGGTGAGGACCATATATATACAGCTGTGCAGAATGTAGTGCGCTGTGTTACAGTACTGTACATATGTGATGGTTGGTGAGGGCCATATATATACAGGTGTGCAGAATGTAGTGCGCTGTGTTACAGTACTGTACATATGTGGTGGTTGGTGAGGACCATATATATACAGCTGTGCAGAATGTAGTGCGCTGTGTTACAGTACTGTACATATGTGATGGTTGGTGAGGACCATATATATACAGCTGTGCAGAATGTAGTGCGCTGTGTTACAGTACTGTACATATGTGATGGTTGGTGAGGACCATATATATACAGCTGTGCAGAATGTAGTGCGCTGTGTTACAGTACTGTACATATGTGATGGTTGGTGAGGACCATATATATACAGCTGTGCAGAATGTAGTGCGCTGTGTTACAGTACTGTACATATGTGATGGTTGGTGAGGACCATATATATACAGGTGTGCAGAATGTAGTGCGCTGTGTTACAGTACTGTACATATGTGGTGGTTGGTGAGGACCATATATATACAGGTGTGCAGAATGTAGTGCGCTGTGTTACAGTACTGTACATATGTGATGGTTGGTGAGGACCATATATATACAGGTGTGCAGAATGTAGTGCGCTGTGTTACAGTACTGTACATATGTGATGGTTGGTGAGGACCATATATATACAGGTGTGCAGAATGTAGTGCGCTGTGTTACAGTACTGTACATATGTGATGGTTGGTGAGGACCATATATATACAGGTGTGCAGAATGTAGTGCGCTGTGTTACAGTACTGTACATATGTGATGGTTGGTGAGGACCATATATATACAGGTGTGCAGAATGTAGTGCGCTGTGTTACAGTACTGTACATATGTGATGGTTGCTGAGGACCATATATATATACAGCTGTGCAGAATGTAGTGCGCTGTGTTACAGTACTGTACATATGTGATGGTTGGTGAGGACCATATATATACAGCTGTGCAGAATGTAGTGCGCTGTGTTACAGTACTGTACATATGTGATGGTTGGTGAGGACCATATATATATACAGCTGTGCAGAATGTAGTGCGCTGTGTTACAGTACTGTACATATGTGATGGTTGGTGAGGACCATATATATACAGGTGTGCAGAATGTAGTGCGCTGTGTTACAGTACTGTACATATGTGATGGTTGGTGAGGACCATATATATACAGGTGTGCAGAATGTAGTGCGCTGTGTTACAGTACTGTACATATGTGGTGGTTGGTGAGGACCATATATATACAGCTGTGCAGAATGTAGTGCGCTGTGTTACAGTACTGTACATATGTGATGGTTGGTGAGGACCATATATATACAGGTGTGCAGAATGTAGTGCGCTGTGTTACAGTACTGTACATATGTGGTGGTTGGTGAGGACCATATATATACAGGTGTGCAGAATGTAGTGCGCTGTGTTACAGTACTGTACATATGTGATGGTTGGTGAGGACCATATATATACAGCTGTGCAGAATGTAGTGCGCTGTGTTACAGTACTGTACATATGTGATGGTTGGTGAGGACCATATATATACAGGTGTGCAGAATGTAGTGCGCTGTGTTACAGTACTGTACATATGTGATGGTTGGTGAGGACCATATATACAGCTGTGCAGAATGTAGTGCGCTGTGTTACAGTACTGTACATATGTGATGGTTGGTGAGGACCATATATATACAGGTGTTCAGAATGTAGTGCGCTGTGTTACAGTACTGTATATATGTGATGGTTGGTGAGGACCATATATATACAGGTGTTCAGAATGTAGTGCGCTGTGTTACAGTACTGTACATATGTGGTGGTTGGTGAGGACCATATATATACAGCTGGGCAGAATGTAGTGCGCTGTGTTACAGTACTGTACATATGTGATGGTTGGTGAGGACCATATATATATACAGCTGGGCAGAATGTAGTGCGCTGTGTTACAGTACTGTACATATGTGATGGTTGGTGAGGACCATATATATACAGCTGTGCAGAATGTAGTGCGCTGTGTTACAGTACTGTACATATGTGATGGTTGGTGAGGACCATATATATATACAGCTGTGCAGAATGTAGTGCGCTGTGTTACAGTACTGTACATATGTGATGGTTGGTGAGGACCATATATATACAGGTGTGCAGAATGTAGTGCGCTGTGTTACAGTACTGTACATATGTGATGGTTGGTGAGGACCATATATATACAGGTGTGCAGAATGTAGTGCGCTGTGTTACAGTACTGTACATATGTGGTGGTTGGTGAGGACCATATATATACAGCTGTGCAGAATGTAGTGCGCTGTGTTACAGTACTGTACATATGTGATGGTTGGTGAGGACCATATATATACAGGTGTGCAGAATGTAGTGCGCTGTGTTACAGTACTGTACATATGTGGTGGTTGGTGAGGACCATATATATACAGGTGTGCTGAATGTAGTGCGCTGTGTTACAGTACTGTACATATGTGATGGTTGGTGAGGACCATATATATACAGCTGTGCAGAATGTAGTGCGCTGTGTTACAGTACTGTACATATGTGATGGTTGGTGAGGACCATATATATACAGGTGTGCAGAATGTAGTGCGCTGTGTTACAGTACTGTACATATGTGGTGGTTGGTGAGGACCATATATATACAGCTGTGCAGAATGTAGTGCGCTGTGTTACAGTACTGTACATATTTGATGGTTGGTGAGGACCATATATACAGCTGTGCAGAATGTAGTGCGCTCTGTTACAGTACTGTACATATGTGATGGTTGGTGAGGACCATATATATATACAGCTGTGCAGAATGTAGTGCGCTGTGTTACAGTACTGTACATATGTGATGGTTGGTGAGGACCATATATATACAGGTGTGCAGAATGTAGTGCGCTGTGTTACAGTACTGTACATATGTGATGGTTGGTGAGGACCATATATATACAGGTGTGCAGAATGTAGTGCGCTGTGTTACAGTACTGTACATATGTGATGGTTGGTGAGGACCATATATATACAGCTGTGCAGAATGTAGTGCGCTGTGTTGTAGTACTGTACATATGTGATGGTTGGTGAGGACCATATATATACAGGTGTGCAGAATGTAGTGCGCTGTGTTACAGTACTGTACATATGTGGTGGTTGGTGAGGACCATATATACAGCTGTGCAGAATGTAGTGCGCTGTGTTACAGTACTGTACATATGTGATGGTTGGTGAGGACCATATATATACAGCTGTGCAGAATGTAGTGCGCTGTGTTACAGTACTGTACATATGTGATGGTTGGTGAGGACCATATATATACAGGTGTGCAGAATGTAGTGCGCTGTTACAGTACTGTACATATGTGGTGGTTGGTGAGGACCATATATATACAGCTGTGCAGAATGTAGTGCGCTGTGTTACAGTACTGTACATATGTGATGGTTGGTGAGGACCATATATACAGGTGTGCAGAATGTAGTGCTCTGTGTTACAGTACTGTACATATGTGATGGTTGGTGAAGACCATATATATACAGGTGTGCAGAATGTAGTGCGCTGTGTTACAGTACTGTACATATGTGGTGGTTGGTGAGGACCATATATATACAGGTGTGCAGAATGTAGTGCGCTGTGTTACAGTACTGTACATATGTGGTGGTTGGTGAGGACCATATATACAGCTGTGCAGAATGTAGTGCGCTGTGTTGCAGTACTGTACATATGTGGTGGTGGGTGAGGACCATATATACAGCTGTGCAGAATGTAGTGCGCTGTGTTACAGTACTGTACATATGTGATGGTTGGTGAGGACCATATATATATACAGGTGTGCAGAATGTAGTGCGCTGTGTTACAGTACTGTACATATGTGATGGTTGGTGAGGACCATATATATACAGCTGTGCAGAATGTAGTGCGCTGTGTTACAGTACTGTACATATGTGATGGTTGGTGAGGACCATATATATACAGCTGTGCAGAATGTAGTGCGCTGTGTTACAGTACTGTACATATGTGGTGGTTGGTGAGGACCATATATACAGCTGTGCAGAATGTAGTGCGCTGTGTTACAGTACTGTACATATGTGATGGTTGGTGAGGACCATATATACAGCTGTGCAGAATGTAGTGCGCTGTGTTACAGTACTGTACATATGTGGTGGTTGGTGAGGACCATATATACAGCTGTGCAGAATGTAGTGCGCTGTGTTACAGTACTGTACATATGTGATGGTTGGTGAGGACCATATATATACAGCTGTGCAGAATGTAGTGCGCTGTGTTGCAGTACTGTACATATGTGGTGGTTGGTGAGGACCATATATACAGCTGTGCAGAATGTAGTGCGCTGTGTTACAGTACTGTACATATGTGATGGTTGGTGAGGACCATATATATATACAGCTGTGCAGAATGTAGTGCGCTGTGTTACAGTACTGTACATATGTGATGGTTGGTGAGGACCATATATATACAGCTGTGCAGAATGTAGTGCGCTGTGTTACAGTACTGTACATATGTGATGGTTGGTGAGGACCATATATATACAGGTGTGCAGAATGTAGTGCGCTGTGTTACAGTACTGTACATATGTGATGGTTGGTGAGGACCATATATATACAGCTGTGCAGAATGTAGTGCGCTGTGTTACAGTACTGTACATATGTGATGGTTGGTGAGGACCATATATATACAGGTGTGCAGAATGTAGTGCGCTGTGTTACAGTACTGTACATATGTGATGGTTGGTGAGGACCATATATATACAGCTGTGCAGAATGTAGTGCGCTGTGTTACAGTACTGTACATATGTGATGGTTGGTGAGGACCATATATATACAGCTGGGCAGAATGTAGTGCGCTGTGTTACAGTACTGTACATATGTGATGGTTGGTGAGGACCATATATATACAGGTGTGCAGAATGTAGTGCGCTGTGTTACAGTACTGTACATATGTGATGGTTGGTGAGGACCATATATATATACAGCTGTGCAGAATGTAGTGCGCTGTGTTACAGTACTGTACATATGTGATGGTTGGTGAGGACCATATATACAGCTGTGCAGAATGTAGTGCGCTGTGTTACAGTACTGTACATATGTGATGGTTGGTGAGGACCATATATATACAGGTGTGCAGAATGTAGTGCGCTGTGTTACAGTACTGTACATATGTGGTGGTTGGTGAGGACCATATATATACAGCTGTGCAGAATGTAGTGCGCTGTGTTACAGTACTGTACATATGTGATGGTTGGTGAGGACCATATATATATACAGCTGTGCAGAATGTAGTGCGCTGTGTTACAGTACTGTACATATGTGATGGTTGGTGAGGACCATATATATACAGCTGTGCAGAATGTAGTGCGCTGTGTTACAGTACTGTACATATGTGATGGTTGGTGAGGACCATATATATACAGGTGTGCAGAATGTAGTGCGCTGTGTTACAGTACTGTACATATGTGATGGTTGGTGAGGACCATATATATACAGGTGTGCAGAATGTAGTGCGCTGTGTTACAGTACTGTACATATGTGATGGTTGGTGAGGACCATATATATACAGCTGTGCAGAATGTAGTGCGCTGTGTTACAGTACTGTACATATGTGATGGTTGGTGAGGACCATATATATACAGGTGTGCAGAATGTAGTGCGCTGTGTTACAGTACTGTACATATGTGATGGTTGGTGAGGACCATATATATACAGCTGTGCAGAATGTAGTGCGCTGTGTTACAGTACTGTACATATGTGATGGTTGGTGAGGACCATATATATACAGCTGTGCAGAATGTAGTGCGCTGTGTTACAGTACTGTACATATGTGGTGGTTGGTGAGGACCATATATATACAGGTGTGCAGAATGTAGTGCGCTGTGTTACAGTACTGTACATATGTGATGGTTGGTGAGGACCATATATATACAGCTGTGCAGAATGTAGTGTGCTGTGTTACAGTACTGTACATATGTGGTGGTTGGTGAGGACCATATATATACAGCTGTGCAGAATGTAGTTCGCTGTGTTACAGTACTGTACATATGTGATGGTTGGTGAGGACCATATATATACAGCTGTGCAGAATGTAGTGCGCTGTGTTACAGTACTGTACATATGTGGTGGTTGGTGAGGACCATATATATACAGCTGTGCAGAATGTAGTGCGCTGTGTTACAGTACTGTACATATGTGGTGGTTGGTGAGGACCATATATATACAGCTGTGCAGAATGTAGTGCGCTGTGTTACAGTACTGTACATATGTGATGGTTGGTGAGGACCATATATATACAGCTGTGCAGAATGTAGTGCGCTGTGTTACAGTACTGTACATATGTGATGGTTGGTGAGGACCATATACAGCTGTGCAGAATGTAGTGCGCTGTGTTACAGTACTGTACATATGTGATGGTTGGTGAGGACCATATATATACAGGTGTGCAGAATGTAGTGCGCTGTGTTACAGTACTGTACATATGTGATGGTTGGTGAGGACCATATATATACAGGTGTGCAGAATGTAGTGCGCTGTGTTACAGTACTGTACATATGTGATGGTTGGTGAGGACCATATATATACAGGTGTGCAGAATGTAGTGCGCTGTGTTACAGTACTGTACATATGTGATGGTTGGTGAGGACCATATATATACAGGTGTGCAGAATGTAGTGCGCTGTGTTGCAGTACTGTACATATGTGATGGTTGGTGAGGACCATATATACAGCTGTGCAGAATGTAGTGCGCTGTGTTACAGTACTGTACATATGTGATGGTTGGTGAGGACCATATATATACAGCTGTGCAGAATGTAGTGCGCTGTGTTACAGTACTGTACATATGTGATGGTTGGTGAGGACCATATATATACAGCTGTGCAGAATGTAGTGCGCTGTGTTACAGTACTGTACATATGTGGTGGTTGGTGAGGACCATATATACAGCTGTGCAGAATGTAGTGCGCTGTGTTACAGTACTGTACATATGTGATGGTTGGTGAGGACCATATATATACAGCTGTGCAGAATGTAGTGCGCTGTGTTGCAGTACTGTACATATGTGATGGTTGGTGAGGACCATATATATACAGCTGTGCAGAATGTAGTGCGCTGTGTTACAGTACTGTACATATGTGGTGGTTGGTGAGGACCATATATATACAGCTGTGCAGAATGTAGTGCGCTGTGTTACAGTACTGTACATATGTGATGGTTGGTGAGGACCATATATATACAGGTGTGCAGAATGTAGTGCGCTGTGTTACAGTACTGTATATATGTGATGGTTGGTGAGGACCATATATATACAGGTGTGCAGAATGTAGTGCGCTGTGTTACAGTACTGTACATATGTGATGGTTGGTGAGGACCATATATATACAGGTGTGCAGAATGTAGTGCGCTGTGTTACAGTACTGTACATATGTGATGGTTGGTGAGGACCATATATATACAGCTGTGCAGAATGTAGTGCGCTGTGTTACAGTACTGTACATATGTGATGGTTGGTGAGGACCATATATATACAGCTGTGCAGAATGTAGTGCGCTGTGTTACAGTACTGTACATATGTGATGGTTGGTGAGGACCATATATATACAGCTGTGCAGAATGTAGTGCGCTGTGTTACAGTACTGTACATATGTGGTGGTTGGTGAGGACCATATATATACAGCTGTGCAGAATGTAGTGCGCTGTGTTACAGTACTGTACATATGTGGTGGTTGGTGAGGACCATATATATACAGCTGGGCAGAATGTAGTGCGCTGTGTTACAGTACTGTACATATGTGATGGTTGGTGAGGACCATATATATACAGCTGTGCAGAATGTAGTGCGCTGTGTTACAGTACTGTACATATGTGATGGTTGGTGAGGACCATATATATACAGCTGTGCAGAATGTAGTGCGCTGTGTTACAGTACTGTACATATGTGATGGTTGGTGAGGACCATATATATACAGCTGTGCAGAATGTAGTGCGCTGTGTTACAGTACTGTACATATGTGATGGTTGGTGAGGACCATATATATACAGGTGTGCAGAATGTAGTGCGCTGTGTTACAGTACTGTACATATGTGATGGTTGGTGAGGACCATATATATACAGCTGTGCAGAATGTAGTGCGCTGTGTTACAGTACTGTACATATGTGATGGTTGGTGAGGACCATATATATACAGCTGTGCAGAATGTAGTGCGCTGTGTTACAGTACTGTACATATGTGATGGTTGGTGAGGACCATATACAGCTGTGCAGAATGTAGTGCGCTGTGTTACAGTACTGTACATATGTGATGGTTGGTGAGGACCATATATATACAGGTGTGCAGAATGTAGTGCGCTGTGTTACAGTACTGTACATATGTGATGGTTGGTGAGGACCATATATATACAGCTGTGCAGAATGTAGTGCGCTGTGTTACAGTACTGTACATATGTGATGGTTGGTGAGGACCATATATATACAGCTGTGCAGAATGTAGTGCGCTGTGTTACAGTACTGTACATATGTGATGGTTGGTGAGGACCATATATATACAGCTGTGCAGAATGTAGTGCGCTGTGTTACAGTACTGTACATATGTGATGGTTGGTGAGGACCATATATATACAGCTGTGCAGAATGTAGTGCGCTGTGTTACAGTACTGTACATATGTGATGGTTGGTGAGGACCATATATATACAGGTGTGCAGAATGTAGTGCGCTGTGTTACAGTACTGTACATATGTGATGGTTGGTGAGGACCATATATATACAGGTGTGCAGAATGTAGTGCGCTGTGTTACAGTACTGTACATATGTGATGGTTGGTGAGGACCATATATATACAGGTGTGCAGAATGTAGTGCGCTGTGTTGCAGTACTGTACATATGTGATGGTTGGTGAGGACCATATATACAGCTGTGCAGAATGTAGTGCGCTGTGTTACAGTACTGTACATATGTGATGGTTGGTGAGGACCATATATATACAGCTGTGCAGAATGTAGTGCGCTGTGTTACAGTACTGTACATATGTGATGGTTGGTGAGGACCATATATATACAGGTGTGCAGAATGTAGTGCGCTGTGTTACAGTACTGTACATATGTGATGGTTGGTGAGGACCATATATATATACAGCTGTGCAGAATGTAGTGCGCTGTGTTACAGTACTGTACATATGTGATGGTTGGTGAGGACCATATATATACAGCTGTGCAGAATGTAGTGCGCTGTGTTACAGTACTGTACATATGTGATGGTTGGTGAGGACCATATATATACAGGTGTGCAGAATGTAGTGCGCTGTGTTACAGTACTGTACATATGTGATGGTTGGTGAGGACCATATATATACAGCTGTGCAGAATGTAGGTTGGTGAGGACCATATACACGTAGTTGGTTGTCTATACTATGTACCCGTTGGAATGCCGTGCCTCTTGATAAAGGTCTTATTTTGACCGAAACATTGAGACTATTTGAGGTGAGGTGACAATTAAAATACTTTAATTCTTTTAACGTTTCTTGAAACCCTGGTTAGTGCCCCCTATATTTTTTTTCGATATATTCGACATCGGTATCATCAAGATATTATCTGTTTTTCATTGATATTTTGTGTTGTCTCCGTTACACCAACGTTACAGTCCGTATGACGCTGCCATCTGTGTGATTAATGTTTCTCTGTTTGTAGCAAATTGCATTTATAGAGATGGAATTATTATTTGTATAATATTTTATTTAGCATGATCCCCAGGTAACCTCATGTTGCGGCAGCTTAGAGTGCCTGTCCCTTCCCCCATCCTCGCGCTGGCAAGCAATCATCCAGTAGGGGGCCCCGTCTATGGGAGGTTAAGTGAGGGCTGAAGTGCCCACACGGTTACTGTGAGCTTCCACAAACCTTCGCAGACATGATTCTGTGACCGGCAGCATAACTCGCATACAGGAAAATCGTACACGCTGTTTTCTGAGTGGTTTGCGGCCATGTGAATGAGCCCCATAACTGACGATCCGATGGATGCTGCACCGCTTTCTGCTACATATAGTGATTGTGTTGCTAGTTGGGCTCGTTTGTACTTGTGATGTTTTTGTTTTTCCCTCTGGCGTGTTTAACCCTTTCATCTTGTTCTTGCAGAGCTAGGTTACAACTATACCGGACCAAGAGCATGGGCTGGGGCGTGCGGTCGCTGCAGGACATTCCTATGGGAACGTTTGTGTGCGAGTAAGTGAGCCAAGCAGCGCCATGTTTGGGGGGGGTGGGATCACCCAGGTTCCTGCACCCTTTGGACCTTGCTGTCCCTGTAAATGGTGCGCGCCCCAATATCTCCAGCAGAGACTTCTTGAAGCATTTTATAATTAAATTTGCATCTTCTCATGAAAGTGTATTTTCTTTTTGATGTTATAAATGTGACGCCTGTCACCTGTGTGTGGCGGCTGGCGTGCGAGTGACGGCTGGCGTGTGTGTGGCGGCTGTGGGTGCCATCCAATGGTGGAAGCCAGTTTGTGGATGGATTCTCTTGGTTTTACGGGAACCAGGGACATTTTATTTATTTATTAACAGTATCTTATATAGCGCAGCATATTCCGTTGCGCTTTACAATTGTAAACATTAATAGAACAAAACTGGGTAATAACAGACAGATATAGAGGTAGGAAAGTCCTGCTCGTAAGCTTACAATCTATAGGGAAACAGGCATTGATACACAAGGATAGGTGCTATATATGATACACAAGGATAGGTGCTATATATGATACACAAGGATAGGTGCTATATATGATACACAAGGATAGGTGCTATATATGATACACAAGGATAGGTGCTATATATATTGCAATTTGGTCCAGCCAGAATGCAGAGTTTCTTGGTTGGCTGCATGATCCAGTCACACAGGAATGTCGGCAAAATGTCAGGAGTATGTGAGAGAAAGACAATATGTGAGATTGTGTGTGGACTGTAAAAGGGGATGTAATTAGATATGGTAACTATGAAGGTTATGTGGGAGGTTCTGGAATCTGATAAGCTTGCCTGAAGAGGTGAGTTTTCAGGGAACGCTTGAAGGATTGGAGACTAGAGGAAAGTCTTATTGTGCGAGGTAGGTCATTCCATAGAGTGGGTGCAGCACGAAAAAAGTCCTGTAACCGTGAATGGGAGAAAGTAATGTATGTGGATGAGAGACGCAGATCTTGTGCTGAGCGGAGAGGTCGGGTTGGGAGATATTTTGAGATGAGTGAAGAGATTTATGTTTTGGTGACATCAGTGAGAGTAATATTTATGGGGGCCCTGCTTAGTATCAAGGGGTCTGAACTGGGTGTGGTTTGATAGATAGACAGTAACTAGATAGACAATCAATAGACGGACACTAGAAGGTAGAATTTGAGTTGTCATCAGGGTCATAAAATTGACACACGAATGGTTGACAGGGTCAAAAGGTCAACATGCAAATGGTCGCTTTTTTATCCTTTGCTATTGTAATGCTGTATACACACGATACAACCTGCACAACCAAAGCTATCGCTGATAGATATCCCTCCAAGTCTCTGTAGTGCCGGGCAAACGACCGATATCACACTGACCGATATCACACTGACCGATATCTATGAAGTCATCTCTTTACAGGCAAATCTTTACACAATCGTCCAAGTTGTGCAGCATGTATCGTTATAGTTCATGCAGGAAAGCACAAGCATATCGTTCAGGAAAATTGCCCCATGTGTATGCAGCATAACCCTAACCCTCCACCTAGTGCCTAACCCTCATTCTACCCCTAACCCTCCACCTAGTGCCTAACCCTCATTCTACCCCTAACCCTCCACCTAGTGCCTAACCCTCATTCTACCCCTAACCCTCCACCTAGTGCCTAACCCTCATTCTACCCCTAACCCTCCACCTAGTGCCTAACCCTCATTCTACCCCTAACCCTCCACCTAGTGCCTAACCCTCATTCTACCCCTAACCCTCCACCTAGTGCCTAACCCTCATTCTACCCCTAACCCTCCACCTAGTGCCTAACCCTCATTCTACCCCTAACACTCCACCTAGTGCCTAACCCTCATTCTACCCCTAACACTCCACCTAGTGCCTAACCCTCATTCTACCCCTAACCCTCCACCTAGTGCCTAACCCTCATTCTACCCCTAACACTCCACCTAGTGCCTAACTCTCATTCTACCCCTAACCCTCCACCGAGTGCCTAACCCTCATTCTACCCCTAACCCTCCACCTAGTGCCTAACCCTCATTCTACCCCTAACCCTCCACCTAGTGCCTAACCCTCATTCTACCCCTAACCCTCCACCTAGTGCCTAACCCTCATTCTACCCCTAACCCTCCACCTAGTGCCTAACCCTCATTCTACCCCTAACCCTCCACCTAGTGCCTAACCCTCATTGTAACCCTCCCCTAGTGCCTAACCCTTACTGTCCCCTAATCCTCCATCTAGTGTCTAACCATTCCCTTCTACAGACTAACCCTCATTCTAACCCTACCCCTAGTGCCTAACACTTACCATCCCCATCCGCAGCCTAACCCTCCGCTAAGTGCCTAACACTTACCCTCATTCTACCCCTAATTCTTCCTCTAGTGGCTAACCCTAACCATTCCCTTTTGCAGCCTAACCCTAAACCTCCACCAATTGCCTAACACTAATCCCAACTCTCATTCTACCCCTATCCTTCCACCTAGTGCCTAACCCTCATTCTACCCCTAACACTACCCCTAGTGCCTAACCCTAATCTTCCCCTTCCGCAGTCTAACCCTCCGCCAAGTGCTTAACCCTAATCCTAAACCTAAAAATCATGAGAAACCATGTCAGCATTTTTGTGTTGACCATTTGCGCGTCGACTTTTTGACCCTGTTGACCTATTCACTGTCTACCTTCTGTTGTCTATCTATTGACGGTCTATCTAGTTACTGTCCATCTACCATCCGGATACCGCCTGGACTAGTATTCATTACAGATGTGTGGTTCGGTTTTCCAGAAAACCGAACACACCTGAACGTTGGGGATCGGAGTAGAACTGAATCCCTTGTCGGGACTGCTGGAAATTCGGAACTATGATTTAAAACCGAATCTCGGGTTATGGATTACATGTAAACAGGTCCAAATGACATTTTTACAATTTAAAGAAATCCAAAGCCGAACCAAAACACCTGAGGGTGGTTTTACCAAAACAAGGGGGTCCGCGCACATCTTTTATCCATGGGGGGCCAGACTAGTATTTAAGGGGCCTGCTTAGTATTTATGGAGGACTAGACTAGTATTTATGGAGGACTAGACTAGTATTTATGGAGGACTAGACTAGCAGTTATGGAGGACTAGACTAGTAGTTATGGAGGACTAGACTAGTAGTTATGGAGGACTAGACTAGTAGTTATGGAGGACTAGACTAGTAGTTATGGAGGACTAGACTAGTAGTTATGGAGGACTGGACTAGTAGTTATGGAGGACTGGACTAGTAGTTATGGAGGACTAGACTAGTAGTTATGGAGGACTGGACTAGTAGTTATGGAGGACTGGACTAGTAGTTATGGAGGACTGGACTAGTATTTATGGAGGACTAGACTAGTAGTTATGGAGGACTAGACTAGTATTTATGGAGGACTAGACTAGTAGTTATGGAGGACTAGACTAGTAGTTATGGAGGACTAGACTAGTAGTTATGGAGGACTGGACTAGTAGTTATGGAGGACTAGACTAGTAGTTATGGAGGACTAGACTAGTAGTTATGGAGGACTAGACTAGTAGTTATGGAGGACTAGACTAGTAGTTATGGAGGACTAGACTAGTAGTTATGGAGGACTAGACTAGTAGTTATGGAGGACTAGACTAGTAGTTATGGAGGACTAGACTAGTAGTTATGGAGGGCTGGACTAGTAGTTATGGAGGACTAGACTAGTAGTTATGGAGGACTGGACTAGTAGTTATGGAGGACTGGACTAGTAGTTATGGAGGGCTGGACTAGTAGTTATGGAGGACTAGACTAGTAGTTATGGAGGACTAGACTAGTAGTTATGGAGGACTAGACTAGTATTTATGGAGGACTAGAGTAGTAGTTATGGAGGACTAGACTAGTAGTTATGGAGGACTAGACTAGTAGTTATGGAGGACTAGACTAGTAGTTATGGAGGACTAGACTAGTAGTTATGGAGGACTAGACTAGTAGTTATGGAGGACTAGACTAGTAGTTATGGAGGACTAGACTAGTAGTTATGGAGGACTAGAGTAGTAGTTATGGAGGACTAGACTAGTAGTTATGGAGGACTAGACTAGTAGTTATGGAGGACTAGACTAGTAGTTATGGAGGACTAGACTAGTATTGATAATGTGCTGTCTCTTAGTAAAATGATAGGTAACATTATTAGTTCAGTCCATGTAGTGGAGTACACTGGTATATATAGCGGCAGGACATGTAGCGTATAGAATGCAGAGCTTACAATTGTCTTTATTGTGCTTCCTGTCAGGTATGTTGGGGAATTAATTTCGGACTCTGAGGCAGATGTACGTGAAGACGACACCTTTTTGTTTGACCTGGACAATAAGGTGAGATTCTGGGTGGCACAGGGTACTTCTGTCGGGGGAGGGGGCCATCGGGGGCTGGAGACGTCGCCAATGTACTAGTATCCGGCTCGTGCTACAGCTGTGCAGGATTATAATTCCACCGCTCCATGAGAGCTTTGCGGAAGGATTGCTGCACCAACGGAGCAGCCTGTGGCGCGATTAGGCGCCTGGCTCCAGGTAAGGGTCATCTACTTCGGCGTAAAGCTGGGTACAAATGTAACGATGTGTACCCAGCACGATCTCACAAGCGACGGAACCCAGCAGGGATCCCAACATCTGCAAGTGCTTACACAGTTACCGATGTCTGAAGCGACGGGGGGGGGGGGGGGGGGGGGGGCATGCTGCATTCGGTAGCATGGCCCTCGCTAATGATGCATGCAGGTCCAACGGGAGATGGCGCTGGCGATGCATCATCTGCGACATAGAGGGTACACGCTGAACGATGTGCCCTATATGTCGTGTGATCCGGCCGGATCGGACGACATATTGTCTAGTGTGTACCGGCCATGAGACTTTGCGCAGGTTTCTGGGGCTGATCACCCAGGCTCTGCAGCACAAGCAGCGCGGCATGGAGGGCACTTCTGTATCTAGAACCTGGGAAGGCCGTGGAGCCTGTCCTGGCGGGGCTGTGCGCAGTGTTCTCTAAGCCGCTACACTTGACTGCTCTCCACCAACCACTTAAACTGTGTGGCATTGACCATCCATTAAAGATCATTATGAACGGGCCCAAAAGGCACGGCCGGCTCCTATAATGCATCTTTCTGCCCGGGGGCCTGACATGGCTGAAATTAGCAGAGGTAATTAAAGTTGAGAAGAAAGGAGCCCCCTCTCCCTCCCTCTTTTCTCTCTATTCCTCGGGATATAAGGGAAACGCGCGGCTCCTCCTCAGACGTGGCCTCATTTGTGTTTTAAGATTTTTTTTTTTACTTTGTAGTTTCAATGAAAAGTCTTATCCTTGGGAAGATTACAGGGGGATTGTATCACTACAGCCCTCCATGCTGGGCGTCAGGCAACCTCCACACAGGGCGCTATACCCGTGAGATGGCGGTTTTATTCCAGTGTTTATATTTTGTTTCCAGTGTTTTATCCTGTAGTTTGGGTTATTATTAGGTTACTACAGCAGATCCTTAGCAGTGTATTCAACTGAAGCAGTATGGGTGTTGGGGTGTTAGCAGTGCATCAGTCATGCATAGCGTCTGGTATTCTGGCTCTGCTAAAGTCATTTAATGCCACGTGGCTTCCAGCTCGTGCTTCTTCCGGTTACCGATAATGTGATTTTAATCTGATCCTTGTAAAGTATATAAAGAAAGTCTGAACTGCATGGGCTGTGAGTGTTCATTCCTCCCACAATCGTTTGCTTATCCGTCTTGGCTGCGTCCTGGTACTTTCATCTGTTGCTGGATTCGGCTTGTACGGCCCTCTGCTCCAGTAACGTAGTATGTACAGAAACGTGCTTCATTTCTGGATCTCATTAATGTCTTCTTTGTACCGCAGGACGGAGAGGTTTACTGCATCGATGCCCGGTTCTACGGCAACATCAGCCGCTTCATCAACCACCTCTGCGAGCCCAACCTGCTCCCCGTCCGGGTCTTCATGTCCCACCAAGATTTGCGCTTCCCGCGAATTGCTTTTTTCAGCAGTCGACAAATCCAGGCAGGAGAGGAGATTGGGTGAGCACCTCCGTCGGAGGGATTGTGAAAAGACATCCCCCTCCCCGGGTCCAGTGTCCTCAATGGGAATGACCTGTAAACATGGTCTGATGTACAAGCAGCGTCCCTCCCTTAGTGCCTCATTATTTTGCTATATAATCTCGTTAATGTTACGGGTTCGATGTATCATTAGTATAAACTCTTGGGGGGGGAGGGCGGTTAAGTTCTCAGTGATGGTCACTAAAAGGGAGATGTATTGAGGACCCATTACTAACAGTATGTATTAAAAAAAAAAAGCTTTTGCCATAGATGTAGATTAGTAACGCACCTCCCTCTTTTGGCATCTGTGACCGGCGCACGTAGTGATTTTGCACATGCGCAGGTCTAAACTTCCTAGCAGCACCTGCGGATGATTTTCTGCGCATAAAGGGAGTAATTATAGCAAAAAAAATGAAGTTATTATATTTTGTATGCACAAACCCTGGCTGCATATTCCGACGGGACAGGGCTGTGTGTTTGCCAGCGACAGCCGTAGCTATCGATATCTGCACAGCAGTCAGTGACCGCTCATAACTTTCGGATCCTGACCGGCGCCCTACCTAGGTATAGCAGCGCGGATAATGACGGGGACGCTTAGCGCCTTATGAACATTTCCCTGCTTTAATACATGCAGGGAGGCAGTAACTCCTGCACATAACATGCACAGTTGCTGGGAACACATTGAACATACTTTCCTACATCTGCCCCTAAGTGCCTCCTGGAACCGTCAGACAAAGGCACTTTGCAACCAATAACCTGAAAGTTTGCAGGAAAATCTCGTTTTTTTTTGTAATATGCGGTGACGTTCGCAGCCGAACGCCATTGCGCACACCACTGAGCATTGAATCTCCCCCTTTCAGTGATGCCTCAGTTTGGGAGACAGGATTTCCCCAGATTCTCTCTCTTTAATTTTTGGATTTTTCTAATCTAATAACAACAAGCAGAAGAATAAATAAGACTGAAGAATATTGTTACATGTGTAAGGGGGGCTGCGCAGAGCTGACGCTTGTACGCTCCCTGCCTCGCTCTGTGTACATACTGAATGTGCATTGGTCTCCCGGGGGTCAGATCCACTACACTAGCTGTCAGGAGGGGGTTTTAGGTCTAAACAACTATTTAAAAAAAAAAGAGAAATCTCCAGTAATAATGTGCACGGTCCTTTGCGCACGGCGTGATCTGTAGTTGCTTTTGCATTTTTCAGACTTAATCGAGGGTCTCTTCTTGCAGGTTTGATTACGGTGAACGTTTCTGGGACATTAAGAACAAGCTGTTCAGCTGTCGTTGCGGTTCTCCCAAATGCAAACGCTCCGTGGTGAAAGCCGTCCCCCAGTGCCAGCCAGATACCCCACCCGAAGCACCACAAGAAAACGGGCTGCCAGACACTAGTTCCGCCACCTCGCTCAGCCTCTGTTGAGAAGGCCACGTGGACATCCCCACTCTCTCTGGTTTTTTTTGTTTTGTTTCCTGACCCCCTTTTTATGTCCAGCGCAAAACAGCGGAAGGAACTTGGACCCTCTGCTGCCGAAAAACGCTGAGATTCCTAAAGACATTGTTCCCTTTTTTAAGAAAACAAATTCCAGCGCGATGTAAACAGCCGACTTGACAATTGAGTCTTCTGGAGCCTTCGCCGCCGCCTGATAAATGGAGAGGCCCCGCGGACTCCTTCACCTTCTTTTTTTTTTTTTAAGAGTAATCACAGACTAAAGTAACACCTTCTCCTGTCAGAGCAAGCCACCGTGCTGTCCTGGCAGTGAAGGGGTTAACGAGTGAAAGTGTTTTCACCCCCTCCCCCCCCCCCCCCCCCCCCAACAATTGTATTAATCCTCCGTCACTCACACAGAACTGGGGCGAGTGAAATGAAACGCGCGACTGTCTCCTCCTGTTCTGCCGCAGGCAACGCGGCGATCGACCAGTAAAAGAAAAACCCTGTTGCTATTTTTTTTCTTAACTGTTATCCGTAAATAATTTTTATTTGGAAGGGAGAATTACCCGCAGTCCAAACAGAGAGGGTCCGAGGACATAACTATACCCGTTCTAGGCCCACCTTTACTTTGAGACTCAGAATCTTCATTAGTTGCCCTCTTGCGAAGAGACACGCATTCTGTGAGGCCATTGTGGAGACCTTGGTTTTACCCCCTTACCGTTTGCAATGACAACATGGCTGAAAACATAACCTCGCGGTCAGGGAAGTACGCTTGCTGAAATCATGAAGTATAATTCTAGGCTTAGGGTGGTGTTGAAAACTGGTGCTGAAAGGGTCACGTTTGCAGGACAGCAGAACATTAACAAGGTGGGGGGGGAAGGGGGCTGTAGATCAATCTGAGCACACTAGACTTGCCAAGCAGACCGTTATTTCCACCAGTTGCCTGGTTTACAGAGAAGAGAGATGTTTAGCTGGAGAACTCATTACGTTACTGAGATATTTGCCTTCTGATCAGTGACTCGTGTTAGTTGCATTCTGTGGCCTGGGAAGGCCGTGGGAGGAAGGGAGTAAATCCCACCCGGGAGAAGTGTCCGGCATAAGGTCATGCCGTGGATCCCAGCAATTTGGCAAGAAGCTCCTGGAAAAGATCACTGTAAAATCTATGTCTAGGGCGGGTGTGGCTCTCCAGACACTGTAGAACTACAAGTCCCAGCTTGCTGGATAATTCCGTAGGCTGTTACTCATGGTTAACCTAGACCAGGCATAGTCAGCCTTTGGCTCTGGGGGAACTATGAGGTCCTGCTGGGGCTTCTAGTCCCACGTCAGCTAAAAAGCCATTCAAAATAAATAGGTAATAAATCATGGAATCCTCCCGTCTCCAGGTAACCGCGTAGGTGCGATTTCTACACTCCGACCTTACGCCATTTTGTCGGGGAACGGCCATAACGTTTGGGTGCCTTTTAGTGTCCGCCAACGCCCTCTCACAGACAACCAATAATACCAGCACATACATAAACGTTCTGTTTTAAGAGGATGTTGAAGTTCTTTCTTTCTACTGGTCAATTCCCTGCTTCCGGAAAAAAAGTAAATGATGTAATAATGTAACCTTCATCAGCAGAATCCATGTCCGTCCTTCGTACCTTCCAACCAGTGGGGTGCGGTCTCCTCTGCGGCCCTAGTGTCTGTCTCATGCTGTCTTCGCGACTGCCTTCCTATAGGTTGTCGGGGTGCGCGCCCTCTATTTCACCGTGCGTGCTGCGCGGATCCGTTTATCTCACGGACGTTCAATATCTTCTAATGAAAGCACATTATAAATATTTACTTTTTTTTTTTTTTTTTAATTGGGAAGTTGATTATTTAAAAACGTTAATGGAACAATTTTGTCTTTTAAAACCATTAAAAAAAAAAAAACAATTTGAGAGGCGCAGGAGATTTTTCCGCTGGTCTCGGTTAGCTTGGAGAGATTTATGTTGGTATTTTACCATTCAACCGTGGTTTGTTGTGCGATATCTCCACATTCATTACCTGCGCTGTAACACTTGGCGGCCTCCTAGTCGTTGCTGCTCCATTCTGGTAAGGGCGGCCATACATCCCGCAATAAGTTGGCAGCGTTTCTCTGCGTGAGATAAACTGGTCACAAATACACCAGAGACGTTTTAGGCACCTCGTTCTCCTGCGCAGCCAAAAGGTATCAGTTGCGGCTCGGCAGAACAGAAAACCTGCTCAACAATTTCCATGGCTGATGGCGTGAGGGACACTCGTTTTTTTTCCATGCTACCACAAAATGAATTCTTACGACAATTTTTATGACAAAGTTTTGGAAGTTACAGAGAAAAAAAAAAAGGTGCTGAAACTCCTGATTTATATACTGAACAGAAATGTTAACAATTGTACCATAAAAAGTCTGATTTTAGAATGAACTACCATAAACCTTTTTTTAAACAAAAATGTTAGCAGTACCATAGTGTGAATAAAGTTCTTTTTGTATTTTTTTTTTTTTTTTCCCGGTTTCCTTTTTAAAATGGCTGCAGTTGTTTTTGTTTTTTGTTTTCATTTGGTTTATTTTTTGTTCTGTTTTTTTTTTTTTTTTCTTCCAGTGGGTTTTAATTTTTCAAGTTATTTTTAATACTTCGGCCACCTCTGTTGTGTTTATTTTTTTCCGTTCATCCATTATTTTTAACTGCCCCTATCCCCAAATTCACCCAACACCCTTGGACCATTGCCAGCCCTCACTCTTGGTTTCCTGTTTTGTTTTCAGTAAAACAATAAAAGTCTTTAAATCTGCATTGATGTGATCTGTCCAGTGACTTATGGCGGGGATGTGTGTGGGGACGAGCGTTGGGAATGCCGAGGAGGGGTCCGCAGAGCATCATTAGAAGCTGCTAATATAAGACGCTCAATATGCGATGGCCACAGCTACAAGTGATGATCTAGGTAGTGACTGGAGTACATCAGTATCTGTATTTTCCGGGAGCTGTGATGTCCCCTCAGACTTATACATTTGTACTTTTATGGGCCACAAAACTCACTGACTTCCTATATTCCTAGAATTTATTGCAGCAAGTGTATTCTATTGTGTGTTAAGACCATACTCTCGTAGCATAAATTGGATGAAGAGAGATGAAATACATATGGAAGAATATGTTCAAAGTACCAGTGGTATTGTCTCCCAGTGAAGGTGGTGTAAATTCTGCCAGTTAAAGAAGTTCCTGCTGCCTCCAGTCCCCTCCCTGTCACGTGCTAACACATCACTCATCTCCTGATATACTCTGTGCTGCTGGGGACACTGCTCCTCCCACTATATAACTCTCTGTGGCTTCCTGCTGCCCCCATTCCCCTCCTCACATCATGTCACTGCCCCTGTCACATGCAGCCCTGTCCTCACTAACACATCACTGATCTCCTGATATACTCTGTGCTGCCGGGGACCCTGCTCCTCCCACTATAGAACTCTGTCTGTGGCTTCCTGCTGCCCCCATTCCCCTCCTCACATCATGTCACTGCCCCTGTCACATGCAGCCCTGTCCTCACTAACACATCACTCATCTCCTGATATACTCTGTGCTGCTGGGGACCCTGCTCCTCCCACTATATAACTCTCAGTCTGCGACTTCCTGCTGCCTCCATTCCCCTCCTCACATCATGTCACTGCCCCTGTCACATGCAGCCCTGTCCTCACTAACACATCACTCATCTCCTGATATACTCTGTGCTGCTGGGGACCCTGCTCCTCCCACTATATAACTTTCAGTCTGTGACTTCCTGCTGCCTCCATTCCCCTCCTCACATCATGTCACTGCCCCTGTCACATGCAGCCCTGTCCTCACTAACACATCCCTCATCTCCTGATATACTCTGTGCTGCTGGGGACCCTGCTCCTCCCACTATATACCTCTCAGTCTGTGACTTCCTGCTGCCTCTATTCCCCTCCTCACATCATGTCACTGTCCCTGTCACATGCAGCCCTGTCCTCACTAACACATCACTCATCTCCTGATATACTCTGTGCTGCTGGGGACCCTGCTCCTCCCACTATATACCTCTCAGTCTGTGACTTCCTGCTGCCCCCATTCCCCTCCTCACATCATGTCACTGTCCCTGTCACATGCAGCCCTGTCCTCACTAACACATCCCTCATCTCCTGATATACTCTGTGCTGCTGGGGACCCTGCTCCTCCCACTATATAACTCTCAGTCTGTGACTTCCTGCTGCCTCCATTCCCGTCCTCACATCATGTCACTGCCCCTGTCACATGCAGCCCTGTCCTCACTAACACATCACTCATCTCCTGATATACTCTGTGCTGCTGGGGACCCTGCTCCTCCCACTATATAACTCTCAGTCTGTGACTTCCTGCTGCCCCCATTCCCCTCCTCACATCATGTCACTGTCCCTGTCACATGCAGCCCTGTCCTCACTAACACATCCCTCATCTCCTGATATACTCTGTGCTGCTGGGGACCCTGCTCCTCCCACTATATAACTCTCAGTCTGTGACTTCCTGCTGCCTCCATTCCCGTCCTCACATCATGTCACTGCCCCTGTCACATGCAGCCCTGTCCTCACTAACACATCACTCATCTCCTGATATACTCTGTGCTGCTGGGGACCCTGCTCCTCCCACTATATAACTCTCAGTCTGTGACTTCCTGCTGCCCCCATTCCCCTCCTCACATCATGTCACTGTCCCTGTCACATGCAGCCCTGTCCTCACTAACACATCACTCATCTCCTGATATACTCTGTGCTGCTGGGGACCCTGCTCCTCCCACTATATACCTCTCAGTCTGTGACTTCCTGCTGCCTCCATTCCCCTCCTCACATCATGTCACTGCCCCTGTCACATGCAACCCTGTCCTCACTAACACATCACTCATGTATACAATGATTGCTCACTTGCTGTTGTGTTTTCCTAGGTGGGAATTGGGATAAAGGAAATCCTAAAACAAATCTATTTCATAAATACCGGTAGTGGAAAGTACACACACATCTTAATAGGCTTCTGCGGAGGGTTAGTAACGTACAACAGAGCTTGGGAAGGTAAGCAAGATGGGCTTTGATTGGTCTTTAACAGCGCACAACCTCTCCATTGTTCTTCATAGATCATGGTTGAGCATTTACACTGTGAGAGGAGACACTATATCCTGTGTAGTATAGTGTGGCTCTCTAGCTCTGGTGGAACTACAAGTTCCAGCATACTTCTGCCACATAGGGATGCGTAGTTCTAACGCAACGACAGGTCCATAGGCTGCCTAGTTCTGCTGCAAATGTCACAGAGGGGGTGGTGTATAAATGATGTATGGGGTGTATGCCTGCTGTATACGGTAATCGGGCCCCATACATACTGTATAGGGCACTGGATTGTTGTCAGTACATAGGAGGCTGGAGTTCTATGAACATGGTGGGTATAGATTGGTGGTCCCGGGAATATTAGGACTGTTGCATAATGTATTACAGAGGAGGGGGCGCTCAGGAAACCATATTATTGACCATACCCATCTATCAGTAGTAATCTCACAGTCCTTCACCTTTTGACTAATCACACTAGTAGGACAATCCGAGCACAGTATTCCCATTGGTATGATGTCTGCATTCCTCGTTTTCTCACTCTTAAGGCACACGTCCACTAGACGACAGGCAAAAGACTGCACGATTACGACATTTGTCTGTGATGTGCCTACGCTGAACGAGCAGTCGTTCAGTGTGGGCACATCAATCATCGTACATCGTCTATCATCGTACAACATATTTGTACAATGCTAGATGTCTAAACGACCAGCGGGAGCGCGCATCGCTGGTCGTTTTAGATATTTTTTTAAACAATCTGCAAACAATTATCAAACGATAATGTTATCGTTCAGTCGCTCAATTTAATCGTCTAGTGGATGGGCACCTTTAGAGAAACATTAAATAATATTAACATCCCACGCTGGAATGTCCACTTCCTGCAGGACCTGGACAGTTGGGTTAGGCTGCAGCAGCGGAGGTCATGATTAGGCTGCAGCAGCGGAGGTCCATGATTAGGCTGCAGCAGCGGAGGTCCATGATTAGGCTGCAGCAGCGGAGGTCCATGATTAGGTTGCAGCAGCGGAGGTCCATGATTAGGCTGCAGCAGCGGAGGTCCATGATTAGGCTGCAGCAGCGGAGGTTTAGGGTTAGGCTATGGGAGGGGAGAGACTGCAGAAGGGGAGGTTAGGGGTTAGCGATATACAGCCATGGCCAAAAGTTATGAGAATGATACAAGTATTGGTTTTCACAAATTTTGCTGCTTCAGTATTTTTAGGTCCTGATTCAGACCCGCTCGCAAGCAGGTCGATGTTGGCTCCGGCGTGCGCATGCGCGAGACCCGGATAGCGACGGGCAAGCCGTCGCTCCGGGTCTCGTACCAAAGGGGGCGTGCTGTCGATGGTGAGTGACAGCACGCCTCCTTTGGTGGGCGTGGCTGCCCAGACGGAGGCGTTCCCATGGGAACGCCTACCGTCTGGGGCCGGCCCCACTGACATCACTTGTGATGTCAGTGGGAGTGCTCTCGGCTCTGATAGAGCCGAAAGCACTCCAGGGCTTGCGGCAATGAGACCCTACCACAAGGGTCTCGTCGCAAGCCCGATGGTCGCGATGGTCTTGACCATCGCAACCATCTTCCTGGCCGCTCGCTATAGCTGTGGGTGGTCACCCACAGCTATGCGAACTGCCAGGAGGCCGCTCTAAAAATTAAGAAGGATGGCCCGGATTCAGAGCGAGCGCTCTGTTAGAGCGTCCGGCTCTGAATCAGGGCCTTAGACCTTTTTGTCAGATGTTACTATGGTATACTGAGGTAATATTACAGCATTTCATAAGTGTCAAAGGCTTTTATTGACCATTACATTACGTTTATGCAAAGAGTCAATATTTGCAGTGTTTTCAAGACCTTTGCAATTTGCCCTGGCATGCTGTCACTCACCTTCTGGGTCACATACTGACTGATGGACGCCTATTCTTGCCTAATCAATGCTTGGAGTTTGTCAGAATTGTGGGTTTTTGTTTGTACACCCGCCACTTGAGGATTGACCACAAATTCTCAATGGGATTAAGGTTTGGGGTTTCCTGGCCATGGAACCAAACTTTTGATGTTTTGTTCCCCGAGCCATTTAGTAATCACTTTTGTCTTATGCCAAGGTTCTCCATCATGCTGGAAAGGCGGTGTTCCTCACCAAACTGTTCTTGGATGGTTGGGAGAAGCTGCTCTTGGAGGATGTTTTGGTACCATTCTTTATTCATGGCTGTGTTCTTAGGCAAAATTGTGAGTGAACCCCATTTTCTTGGCTGAGAAGCAACCCCACACATGAATGGACTCAGGATGCTTTACTGTTGGCATGACACAGGACTGATGGTAGGGCCCACCTTTCCTTCTCTGGACAAGCGTTTTTCCAGATGCCCCAAACAATGAGAAGAGGGGATTCATCATAGACTTTACCCCAGTCCTCAGCAGTCCAATCCCTGTACCTTTTGCAGAATGTCAGTCTGTCCCTGATGTTTTTACTGGAGAGAAGTGGCTCCTTTGCTGCCCTTCTTGACACCAGGCAATCCTCCAAAAGTCTTCGCCTCACTGTGCGTGAAGATGCACTCACACCTGCCTGCTGCCATTCCTGAGCAAGCTCTGCACTGGTGGTGCCCCGATCCCACAGCGGAATCAACTTTAGTAGACGGTCCTGGTGCTTGCTGGATGTTCTTGGGCACCCTGAAGTTCTTGATGATCCGATAAATGGTTGACTTAGGTGCAATCTTACTAGCAGCAATAACCTTGCCTGTGAAGCCCTTTTAGTGCAAAGCAATGATGACTGCACGTGTTTCCTTGCAGATAACCATGGTTAACAGAGGAATAAGAATGATTTCAAGCTCCACCCTCCTTTTAAAGCTTCCAGTCTGTTATTCTAACTCAATCAGCATGACAGAGTGATCTCCAGCCTTATCCTTGTCACTCACCTGTGTTAACGAGAGAATCGCTGACATGATGTCCGCTAGTCCTTTTGTAGCAGGGCTGAAATGCAGTGGAAATGTTTTCGGGATTAAGTTCATTGTCATGACAAAGAGGGACTTTGCAATTGCAATTCATCTGATCCCTCTTCATGACATTCTGGAATATATGCAAATTGATGTGAATACTATGTATAACAACAAGAATATTTAGTTTCATATAATCTGTATTACAAGAAATACATTATTGTATCTATGCTGAAAATATTGCATGTTCTATGAAAATGTTTGAAAACCCAAATAAAAACATTTTGAAAAAAACAAAAACTGAAGCAGCCGACTTTGTGACAACCAATACTAGTGTCATTCTCAAAACTTTTGCCCATGGCTGAAGTCACCACCTGAAACGCCGCAGGTTCCACCGTTCTAGGTAAGTCACCACTAGACCACCAGGAACGTTTTGTAGACCTTGTAATCATGTCAACGTTTCATCAGTGTCAGCAATATGAATGTTGACAACTGGGGCAGCTTAGTAATTGGCACCCAGCCCATCATCCTCATTGCTGTAGGGTTTCTCCTCCGGGCCCTCACCTCAGAGGCAGTAATAAATCCCTGCACGTCCTGACAATGCGAGGTGTGAGGTGTGCACCGTTTTCTGTACATCTTATTGCCCGATAATAGGTGACTGAGGATTCACTCTGTGCTTGTGGCAGGGAACGATTCCTGCTTGTTTCTTTCCTGTGACCCATTAAAAGGTTTCAGTAGCTGCATCGCTAACAGCTTTTCCGAAGTATTTGCTAGAACGTGTCCCGGGGGGGGGGGGGCTGTTCCTGCCGTCTGTGCGGAATCCGGTATTGTCTGTAGGTATGCGCAGCTCAGCTCTATCACTGGGCATAGCAGAGAGGATTTTGTTATTTTTAAAATACAGGTTATGAAGTTCTCCGATTTAATGTTTATACATTTTCAAACCAGCAGCTGTATATGAGCGCCCTTATTATTTTTATTTTCTGTTCCTATTATATATAGGTGTCCAGACCTACACTATGTAGACAATAATGATTTGACACTGACAGTAAATACATCAGTGAGATGTTATAGTGAGGTCAGTACTGTGTAGGTCACCACGTGCAGTGAGATGTTATAGTGAGGTCAGTACTGTGTAGGTCACCATGTGTGGTGAGATGTTATAGTGATGTCAGTACTGTGTAGGTCACCACGTGCAGTGAGATGTTATAGTGACGTCAGTACTGTGTAGGTCACCACGTGCAGTGAGATGTTAGTGACGTCAGTACTGTGTAGGTCACCACGTGCAGTGAGATGTTATAGTGACGTCAGTACTGTGTAGGTCACCACGTGCAGTGAGATGTTATAGTGATGTCAGTACTGTGTAGGTCACCACGTGCAGTGAGATGTTATAGTGAGGTCAGTACTGTGTAGGTCACCACGTGCAGTGAGATGTTAGTGACGTCAGTACTGTGTAGGTCACCACGTGCAGTGAGATGTTGTAGTGACGTCAGTACTGTGTAGGTCACCACGTGCAGTGAGCTGTTATAGTGACGTCAGTACTGTGTAGGTCACCACTTGCAGTGAGATGTTATAGTGACGTCAGTACTGTGTAGGTCACCACGTGCAGTGAGATGTTATAGTGACGTCAGTACTGTGTAGGTCACCACGTGCAGTGAGATGTTATAGTGACGTCAGTACTGTGTAGGTCACCACGTGCAGTGAGATGTTATAGTGATGTCAGTACTGTGTAGGTCACCACGTGCAGTGAGATGTTAGTGAGGTCAGTACTGTGTAGGTCACCACGTGCAGTGAGATGTTATAGTGACGTCAGTACTGTGTAGGTCACCACGTGCAGTGAGATGTTATAGTGATGTCAGTACTGTGTAGGTCACCACGTGCAGTGAGATGTTAGTGACGTCAGTACTGTGTAGGTCACCACGTGCAGTGAGATGTTATAGTGACGTCAGTACTGTGTAGGTCACCACGTGCGGTGAGATGTTATAGTGACGTCAGTACTGTGTAGGTCACCACGTGCAGTGAGATGTTATAGTGAGGTCAGTACTGTGTAGGTCACCACGTGCGGTGAGATGTTATAGTGACGTCAGTACTGTGTAGGTCACCACGTGCGGTGAGATGTTATAGTGACGTCAGTACTGTGTAGGTCACCACGTGCGGTGAGATGTTATAGTGAGGTCAGTACTGTGTAGGTCACCACGTGCAGTGAGATGTTATAGTGAGGTCAGTACTGTGTAGGTCACCACGTGCAGTGAGATGTTATAGTGAGGTCAGTACTGTGTAGGTCACCACGTGCAGTGAGATGTTATAGTGAGGTTAGTACTGTGTAGGTCACCACGTGCAGTGAGATGTTAGTGACGTCAGTACTGTGTAGGTCACCACGTGCAGTGAGATGTTATAGTGACGTCAGTACTGTGTAGGTCACCACGTGCAGTGAGATGTTATAGTGACGTCAGTACTGTGTAGGACACCACGTGCAGTGAGATGTTATAGTGAGATCAGTACTGTGTAGGTCACCACGTGCAGTGAGATGTTAGTGACGTCAGTACTGTGTAGGTCACCACGTGCAGTGAGATGTTATAGTGACGTCAGTACTGTGTAGGTCACCACGTGCAGTGAGATGTTATAGTGACGTCAGTACTGTGTAGGACACCACGTGCAGTGAGATGTTATAGTGAGATCAGTACTGTGTAGGTCACCACGTGCAGTGAGATGTTATAGTGAGTACAGCAGCGTGTAGGTCACCACGTGCAGTGTGATGTTATAGTGACGTCAGTACTGTGTAGGTCACCACGTGCAGTGACGTCAGTACTGTGTAGGTCACCACGTGCAGTGAGATGTTATAGTGAGGTCAGTACTGTGTAGGTCACCACGTGCAGTGAGATGTTATAGTGAGGTCAGTACTGTGTAGGTCACCACGTGCAGTGAGATGTTATAGTGACGTCAGTACTGTGTATGTCACCACGTGCAGTGAGATGTTATAGTGACGTCAGTACTGTGTAGGTCACCACGTGCAGTGAGATGTTATAGTGAGGTCAGTACTGTGTAGGTCACCACGTGCAGTGAGATGTTATAGTGACGTCAGTACTGTGTAGGTCACCACGTGCAGTGAGATGTTATAGTGACGTCAGTACTGTGTAGGTCACCACGTGCAGTGAGATGTTATAGTGACGTCAGTACTGTGTAGGTCACCACGTGCAGTGAGATGTTATAGTGACGTCAGTACTGTGTAGGTCACCACGTGCAGTGAGATGTTATAGTGACGTCAGTACTGTGTAGGTCACCACGTGCAGTGAGATGTTATAGTGAGGTCAGTACTGTGTAGGTCACCACGTGCAGTGAGATGTTATAGTGAGGTCAGTACTGTGTAGGTCACCACGTGCAGTGAGATGTTATAGTGAGGTCAGTACTGTGTAGGTCACCACGTGCGGTGAGATGTTATAGGGACGTCAGTACAGTGTAGGTCACCACGTGCGGTGAGATGTTAATGACGTCAGTACTGTGTAGGTCACCACGTGCGGTGAGATGTTATAGTGACGTCAGTACTGTGTAGGTCACCACGTGCGGTGAGATGTTATAGTGACGTCAGTACTGTGTAGGTCACCACGTGCAGTGAGATGTTATAGTGACGTCAGTACTGTGTAGGTCACCACGTGCAGTGAGATGTTATAGTGAGGTCAGTACTGTGTAGGTCACCACGTGCAGTGAGATGTTATAGTGACGTCAGTACTGTGTAGGTCACCACGTGCAGTGAGATGTTATAGTGATGTCAGTACTGTGTAGGTCACCACGTGCAGTGAGATGTTATAGTGAGGTCAGTACTGTGTAGGTCACCACGTGCAGTGAGATGTTATAGTGACGTCAGTACTGTGTAGGTCACCACGTGCGGTGAGATGTTATAGTGAGGTCAGTACTGTGTAGGTCACCACGTGCGGTGAGATGTTATAGTGAGGTCAGTACTGTGTAGGTCACCACGTGCGGTGAGATGTTATAGTGAGGTCAGTACTGTGTAGGTCACCACGTGCAGTGAGATGTTATAGTGAGGTCAGTACTGTGTAGGTCACCACGTGCAGTGAGATGTTATAGTGAGGTCAGTACTGTGTAGGTCACCACGTGCGGTGAGATGTTATAGTGACGTCAGTACAGTGTAGGTCACCACGTGCGGTGAGATGTTAATGACGTCAGTACTGTGTAGGTCACCACGTGCGGTGAGATGTTATAGTGACGTCAGTACTGTGTAGGTCACCACGTGCGGTGAGATGTTATAGTGACGTCAGTACTGTGTAGGTCACCACGTGCAGTGAGATGTTATAGTGACGTCAGTACTGTGTAGGTCACCACGTGCAGTGAGATGTTATAGTGAGGTCAGTACTGTGTAGGTCACCACGTGCAGTGAGATGTTATAGTGAGGTCAGTACTGTGTAGGTCACCACGTGCGGTGAGATGTTATAGTGAGGTCAGTACTGTGTAGGTCACCACGTGCGGTGAGATGTTATAGTGAGTACAGCAGCGTGTAGGTCACCACATGCAGTGAGATGTTATAGTGAGGTCAGTACTGTGTAGGTCACCACGTGCAGTGAGATGTTATAGTGACGTCAGTACTGTGTAGGTCACCACGTGCAGTGAGATGTTATAGTGACGTCAGTACTGTGTAGGTCACCACGTGCAGTGAGATGTTATAGTGAGGTCAGTACTGTGTAGGTCACCACGTGCAGTGAGATGTTATAGTGAGGTCAGTACTGTGTAGGTCACCACGTGCAGTGAGATGTTATAGTGAGTACAGCAGCGTGTAGGTCACCACGTGCAGTGAGATGTTATGGTGAGGTCAGTACTGTGTAGGTCACCATGTGCAGTGAGATGTTAGTGACGTCAGTACTGTGTAGGTCACCACGTGCAGTGAGATGTTATAGTGACGTCAGTACTGTGTAGGTCACCACGTGCAGTGAGATGTTATAGTGACGTCAGTACTGTGTAGGACACCACGTGCAGTGAGATGTTATAGTGAGGTCAGTACTGTGTAGGTCACCACGTGCAGTGAGATGTTATGGTGAGGTCAGTACTGTGTAGGTCACCACGTGCAGTGAGATGTTATAGTGACGTCAGTACTGTGTAGGTCACCACGTGCAGTGAGATGTTATAGTGACGTCAGTACTGTGTAGGTCACCACGTGCAGTGAGATGTTATAGTGAGGTCAGTACTGTGTAGGTCACCACGTGCAGTGAGATGTTATAGTGAGGTCAGTACTGTGTAGGTCACCACGTGCAGTGAGATGTTATAGTGACGTCAGTACTGTGTAGGACACCACGTGCAGTGAGATGTTATAGTGAGGTCAGTACTGTGTAGGTCACCACGTGCAGTGAGATGTTATGGTGAGGTCAGTACTGTGTAGGTCACCACGTGCAGTGAGATGTTATAGTGACGTCAGTACTGTGTAGGTCACCACGTGCAGTGAGATGTTATAGTGACGTCAGTACTGTGTAGGTCACCACGTGCAGTGAGATGTTATAGTGAGGTCAGTACTGTGTAGGTCACCACGTGCAGTGAGATGTTATAGTGAGGTCAGTACTGTGTAGGTCACCACGTGCAGTGATTACTGCAGACGCCCTTTTTGGGAAACTGGCCACAAGTTCCTGGACAGCAGCCGGCGATATATGTTCTGCCATTCCATTTTGTATATAGTGACCATGTGTGACACTGAGGAAGGAGGAGTCGGCCTAGAACGCACCCGTCTCTCCAATTCATCCCAGAAGTTCTCAGTGGGGATAAGATGTGGACTCTTAGCTGGTCAGTCCATCGGGTTACTGATTTCTCTGTATACCAGTCCAGCGTCAGCGTAACATGACAGGTGACATTGTCGTCCTGATAATAACATTCGTTGTTTCCGTAGAACTGCAAGTGCAGAGGCCTCACTACCAAGTGTCCTTGTCATAGCCGGCACATTAGAGGCCATTTGGAAAACGTGTGTAATGGCCTGCATTTAGCTTGTGTGGGGGCGTCAAAGCCTGCTGTCGGGTTGTCTCCTATCAAAATACTGACAGCGACAACCTAATGGTTGGTAACCTAACCCTATCCCCTTAACCCCTCCCCCCGCCCCCTCTACACCTAACGCTAACCCCACTATGCTATCTAACCCTTCCCCCACAGCTAACACTAAGGGCGCCCCGGATATTCGGGCTGACGTCCTTCTGTGTTCCGTTGTTGGGATTAAGATGGGCATCGGTATTTTGACCCCCATCTTAAATCCCGTGTCCGACTTACAGCGTCGGGATTGAGAAAGGCGGCATCGCGGCCACCGAACTCATAACTACATCCCGTGTATATTGTTGGGACAGCAATAATAGGTATTCATTGGTACATTGGAAACATATAGCACCTACAACTTTTTTGGTTGATTACTTAATGTCAGCACCTGGAGAAGAGCTGGAGAGGGAACTCGGGGCCTGATTCAGACCTGGACGCTAAGCTGCGATCGCACGCTATGGCCGATAGTCGCCCTTCTGCGCATGCATATGCGTCGGAGTGCGTGTGGTCAAGCCAGTCTCTGCGATTGGGAATCGTGCACTCGTAGTACACAGACTGAGCGCTACTTTGAGTGACAGTGCCGGTTGTGGGTGGTAACGGGAAGGTCCTGGAAAACGGGGGAGTGGATGTGCGAATGCAGGCGTGTCTGAGCGTCAAAACGGCGTTCTTTGGGCGTACATAATTAGCATGGAAGCGTCATTGTACACGTCACCTGGTTGTATCTCAGCCTGCAGTGATTACGGTGGGGTAGGGTCTACCTCAATGGCTGAGAGCAGTTCCGCTGGCTCTCGATGTTACTGAATAATCAGACACTTCCTGGAGATGACGTGTGTAAAGTGGGCATCATTACACCGGCGTGCGATCACTCTGCCGTCTTTCGCTAAGATATGGAGGGTATCCTTACGCCTGGCTGTGCGTTCGCGGAATTTGCATACCCGGCCCCTGAAGGCTGCGAAAGTGCGCTGCGTTGCCCACACACGGCTGAACTGGGGCGGTGAGCAGCTCCGGCATTTACAGGCAGATTTCTGGCTAACAATGTTGCAGGGTGCTCTGTTAGTCTCGAAGGGCCTCTATATATATATACACACATACCCAATCAATTTATTGTCTGTAAATAGTAGGCTAAGGCCCACTGGTGCTTGAAAAATGGAAGTTACACCTCCAGGGGGGAGGGGGTGCTCAGGACCCAAGCATGAAGTGGCCAGAAATCCCAGCACACCTTCCTGTGGAAATCCTCTGCTCTGATGAGTGTTCAGTAACGTCCCCAACCAGGAGCCTCGGAAGAGTTTACCAGAGTCTCCTGACCCCCTCAACAAATGTTTCTATTCGTCCTGGTGATGCTACCCCCTGACCCGCAATACTACATGACAAACACCTGTGGTTGTGGGGTCAAGGGATTATACTCGACCACCAAGAGTTCAACCTGCTTTGAACACAAAAAATGGACCCCAAGTATGAAGACGTGATTATGGCGAAGTTAGAAATGGCGGGTGCTAGTGTATACAGATATACTGTACAGGTGTCACATATCACATTACTCAGCGCAGTCTCCTATATACAGACTCAGGAGCACACAGATATACAGGTGTCACCTATCACATTACTCAGCGCAGTCTCCATATACAGACTCAGGAGCACACAGATATACAGGTGTCACCTATCACATTACTCAGCGCAGTCTCCTATATACAGACTCAGGAGCACACAGATATACAGGTGTCACATATCACATTACTCAGCGCAGTCTCCATATACAGACTCAGGAGCACACAGATATACAGGTGTCACATATCACATTACTCAGCGCAGTCTCCCATATACAGATTCAGGAGCACACAGATATACAGGTGTCACATATCACATTACTCAGTGCAGTCTCCTATATACAGACTCAGGAGCACACAGATATACAGGGTCACATATCACATTACTCAGCGCAGTCTCCTATATACAGACTCAGGAGCACACAGATATACAGGTGTCACCTATCACATTACTCAGTGCAGTCTCCTATATACAGACTCAGGAGCACACAGATATACAGGTGTCACATATCACATTACTCAGCACAGTCTCCCATATACAGACTCAGGAGCACACAGATATACAGGTGTCACATATCACATTACTCAGCGCAGTCTCCTATATACAGACTCAGGAGCACACAGATATACAGGTGTCACATATCACATTACTCAGCGCAGTCTCCCATATACAGACTCAGGAGCACACAGATATACAGGTGTCACATATCACATTACTCAGCGCAGTCTCCTATATACAGACTCAGGAGCACACAGATATACAGGTGTCACATATCACATTACTCAGCACAGTCTCCCATATACAGACTCAGGAGCACACAGATATACAGGTGTCACATATCACATTACTCAGCGCAGTCTCCCATATACAGACTCAGGAGCACACAGATATACAGGTGTCACATATCACATTACTCAGCGCAGTCTCCTATATACAGACTCAGGAGCACACAGATATACAGGTGTCACATATCCCATTAATCAGCACAGTCTTCATATACAGACTCAGGAGCACACAGATATACAGGGGTCACATATCACATTACTCAGCGCAGTCTCCCATATACAGACTCAGGAGCACACAGATATACAGGTGTCACATATCACATTACTCAGCACAGTCTCCCATATACAGACTCAGGAGCACACAGATATACAGGTGTCACATATCACATTACTCAGCGCAGTCTCCTATATACAGACTCAGGAGCACACAGATATACAGGTGTCACATATCACATTACTCAGCGCAGTCTCCTATATACAGACTCAGGAGCACACAGATATACAGGTGTCACATATCACATTACTCAGCGCAGTCTCCCATATGCAGACTCAGGAGCACACAGATATACAGGTGTCACATATCACATTACTCAGCGCAGTCTCCTATATACAGACTCAGGAGCACACAGATATACAGGTGTCACATATCACATTACTCAGCGCAGTCTCCCATATACAGACTCAGGAGCACACAGATATACAGGTGTCACATATCACATTACTCAGCGCAGTCTCCTATATACAGACTCAGGAGCACACAGATATACAGGTGTCACATATCACATTACTCAGCGCAGTCTCCTATATACAGACTCAGGAGCACACAGATATACAGGTGTCACATATCACATTACTCAGCACAGTCTCCCATATACAGACTCAGGAGCACACAGATATACAGGTGTCACATATCACATTACTCAGTGCAGTCTCCTATATACAGACTCAGGAGCACACAGGTATACAGGTGTCACATATAACATTACTCAGCTCAGTCTCCTATATACAGACTCAGGAGCACACAGATATACAGGTGTCACATATCACATTACTCAGCGCAGTCTCCCATATACAGACTCAGGAGCACACAGGTATACAGGTGTCACATATCACATTACTCAGCGCAGTCTCCTATATACAGACTCAGGAGCACACAGATATACAGGTGTCACATATCGCATTACTCAGCGCAGTCTCCCATATACAGACTCAGGAGCACACAGATATACAGGTGTCACATTACTCAGCGCAGTCTCCTATATACAGACTCAGGAGCACACAGATATACAGGTGTCACATATCACATTACTCAGCGCAGTCTCCATATACAGACTCAGGAGCACACAGATATACAGGTGTCACATATCACATTACTCTGCGCAGTCTCCTATATACAGACTCAGGAGCACACAGATATACAGGTGTCACATATCACATAACTCAGCGCAGTCTCCCATATACAGACTCAGGAGCACACAGATATACAGGTGTCACACATCACATTACTCAGCACAGTCTCCCATATACAGACTCAGGAGCACACAGATATACAGGTGTCACATATCACATTACTCAGCACAGTCTCCTATATACAGACTCAGGAGCACACAGATATACAGGTGTCACATATCACATTACTCAGCACAGTCTCCATATACAGACTCAGGAGCACACATATATACAGGTGTCACATATCACATTACTCAGCACAGTCTCCTATATACAGACTCAGGAGCACACAGATATACAGGTGTCACATATCACATTACTCAGCACAGTCTCCATATACAGACTCAGGAGCACACAGATATACAGGTGTCACATATCACATTACTCAGCGCAGTCTCCTATATAGAGACTCAGGAGCACACAGATATACAGGTGTCACATATCACATTACTCAGCGCAGTCTCCTATATACAGACTCAGGAGCACACAGATATACAGGTGTCACACATCACATTACTCAGCACAGTCTCCCATATACAGACTCAGGAGCACACAGATATACAGGTGTCACATATCACATTACTCAGCACAGTCTCCTATATACAGACTCAGGAGCACACAGATATACAGGTGTCACATATCACATTACTCAGCACAGTCTCCATATACAGACTCAGGAGCACACATATATACAGGTGTCACATATCACATTACTCAGCACAGTCTCCTATATACAGACTCAGGAGCACACAGATATACAGGTGTCACATATCACATTACTCAGCACAGTCTCCATATACAGACTCAGGAGCACACAGATATACAGGTGTCACATATCACATTACTCAGCGCAGTCTCCTATATAGAGACTCAGGAGCACACAGATATACAGGTGTCACATATCACATTACTCAGCGCAGTCTCCTATATACAGACTCAGGAGCACACAGATATACAGGTGTCACATATCACATTACTCAGCGCAGTCTCCTATATACAGACTCAGGAGCACACAGATATACAGGTGTCACATTACTCAGCGCAGTCTCCTATATAGAGACTCAGGAGCACACAGATATACAGGTGTCACATATCACATTACTCAGCGCAGTCTCCTATATACAGACTCAGGAGCACACAGATATACAGGTGTCACATATCACATTACTCAGCGCAGTCTCCCATATACAGACTCAGGAGCACACAGATATACAGGTGTCACATATCACATTACTCAGCGCAGTCTCCTATATACAGACTCAGGAGCACACAGATATACAGGTGTCACATATCACATTACTCAGCGCAGTCTCCCATATACAGACTCAGGA
This sequence comes from Taudactylus pleione, assembly GCA_031769625.1. NCBI lineage: Eukaryota > Metazoa > Chordata > Amphibia > Anura > Myobatrachidae > Taudactylus > Taudactylus pleione. Next base: position 222,563 of record JAUIMM010000994.1, read on the forward strand.
GCACACAGATATACAGGCGTCACATATCACATTACTCAGCGCAGTCTCCTATATACAGACTCAGGAGCACACAGATATACAGGTGTCACATTACTCAGCGCAGTCTCCCGTATACAGACTCAGGAGCACACAGATATACAGGTGTCACCTATCACATTACTCAGCGCAGTCTCCCATATACAGACTCAGGAGCACACAGATATACAGGCGTCACATATCACATTACTCAGCGCAGTCTCCCATATACAGACTCAGGTGCACACAGATATACAGGCGTCACATATCACATTACTCAGCGCAGTCTCCTATATACAGACTCAGGAGCACACAGATATACAGGTGTCACACATCACATTACTCAGCACAGTCTCCTGGTGCATCCTAGTCGCATCTCAGTGCGATTTAGACGTATTTTCAGAAAACAAAAAAACACCTGACACTAGCGGAGTTGCACTGGACCTGGGGGCTCGCTGACGCCAGGCATATTGTGCTGCATGGCGTATTGAGGCTAGCTGAGTAAGGGCACTTCTGTATAGCAAATATACGCCTACGTTTGCTGAAGGAGCTTCTAAATGGCTTCTCAGCATTGTGTTTAATCACCTAGAAAAAATGACGGTCATGTGTGTTACACTCTATAAGGGATGAGAGTAATGGCGGCAGGGACGGATGGGCCTCAGGGCCTGATTCAGAGCCGGACGCTCTGACCAGAGCGCTTGCTCTGAATCAGGGCCCTCCTATCTAAAAATGGAGCGGCCTCCTGGCCGCTCGCATAGCTGTGTGTGACCACCCACAGCTTATGCGAGCGGCCAAAAAGATGGTCGCGATGGTCAAGACCATCGCGACTATCGGACTTGTGACGAGACCCTGTGCTAGGGTCTCGCTACCGCAAGCCCAGGAGTGCTTTTGGCTCTAAGAGCCAAAAGCACTCCCACTGACTTCACTAGTAATGTCAGTGTGGCCGGCCCCAGACGGTAGGCGTTCCCATGGGAACGCCTCCGTCTGGGCAGCAACGCACCCGGCACGCCTACCAAAAGGGGCGTGCTATTAGTCAACATCGACAGCACGTCCCCTTTGGTGCGAGATCCATAGCGACAGCTTGGCTGACGCTATGCGGGTCTTGCGCATTCGCATGACGGAGCTCCCTCCGTCGTGTGCATGCGCATTAGGGCAACATCGACCCGCTTGCGAGTGCTCAGCGCTCGCGAGCGGGTCTGAATTAGGCCCTGAGTTCTCTGATTGTACAGCGCCGCAGACTAAAAAGCGCCATAAATCGGTTAATGAAAAATATCTCTTCATTGACGAACTCAATGGTAACACGAGAGTGTCGGAGACTGAGATTTCCACTTTGGTGATATGAAAGGGTTAAGAGGGGACTTTCCTTTTCCTCCTGGGAACAGGATTTGGGGTGTGACTTGTGATACATCCTCCGTGGACTCGCCAGGGCTGGGGACATTTCCGTCCATACTTCCAAGATGCTGAAGAAGCTGGTCCGTCTGTCCCAGTGGAAAGAAACCAAGTGTTCGGTGGAGTACGGTAAGCGGGAGCGTATTCCAAGACAAGCAGGGCCAGCATGGGAGCTGTCATGTACGGGATATTTATGGGTTTACACTACAATTTCACAGGAATGAACACATTGGAAACTTTGTTATAATTATATAGACAGGGGAACTGATTCTCCTGTTCATGCATCAATTTCTGTTCTCTTGTAATACTAGATGCCAGCCGCATCCGCGGTCTGTACAGTAGGGTCACCTCTTTACTCCGGTGCAACCTGCAGAAAAGTGGGATCATTCCACAAAAATCTAATTTCCCAGCGCACTTCCCCAGATGCAGCCAGAACTACCGGGCACTGCCCAGGCTACAGTACCCACTAATAATCTGTATCACTAGCAGTGCCCAGGCTACAGTACCCAATAATCTGTATCACTAGCACTGCCCAGGCTACAGCATCCAATCATCTATCACCAACAGTGCCCAGGCTGCAGCACCCAATAACCTGTATCACCAGCACTGCCCAGGCTGCAGCACCCAATAACCTGTATCACCAGCACTGCCCAGGCTGCAGCACCCAATAACCTGTATCACCAGCACTGCCCAGGCTGCAGCACCCAATAACCTGTATCACCAGCACTGCCCAGGCTGCAGCACCCAATAACCTGTATCACCAGCACTGCCCAGGCTGCAGCACCCAATCATCTATCACCAACACTACTCAGGCTGCAGCACCCAATCATCTGTATCTCCAGCACTGCCCAGGCTGCACCACCCAATAATAATCTGTATCCCCAGCACTGCCCAGGTTGCAGCACCCAATAATCTGTAACACCAGCATTGCCCAGACTGCACCACCCAATAATCTGTATCCCCAGCACTGCCCAGGCTTCAGCACCCAATAATCTGTATCACCAGCATTGCCCAGAATGCAGCACCCAATAATCTGTATCCCCAGCATTGCCCAGGTTGCACCACCCAATAATCATCTGTATCACCAACACTGCCCAGACTGCACCACCCAATAATAATCTGTATCACCAGCACTGCCCAGACTGCACCACCCAATAATAATCTGTATCACCAGCACTGCCCAGGCTGCACCACCCAATAATAATCTGTATCACCAGCACTGCCCAGGCTGCACCACCCAATAATAATCTGTATCACCAGCACTGCCCAGGCTGCACCACCCAATAATAATCTATCACCAGCACTGCCCAGGCTGCACCACCCAATAATACTCTGTATCACCAGCACTGCCCAGGCTGCACCACCCAATAATAATCTGTATCACCAACACTGCCCAGACTGCACCACCCAATAATAATCTGTATCACCAGCAATGCCCAGGCTGCACCACCCAATAATAATCTGTATCACCAGCAATGCCCAGACTGCACCACCCAATAATAATCTATCACCAGCACTGCCCAGGCTGCACCACCCAATAATAATCTGTATCACCAGCAATGCCCAGACTGCACCACCCAATAATAATCTGTATCACCAGCACTGCCCAGGCTGCACCACCCAATAATAATCTGTATCACCAGCACTGCCCAGGCTGCACCACCCAATAATAATCTGTATCACCAGCACTGCCCAGGCTGCACCACCCAATAATCTGTATCACCAGCACTGCCCAGGCTGCACCACCCAATAATAATCTGTATCACCAGCACTGCCCAGGCTGCACCACCCAATAATAATCTGTATCACCAGCACTGCCCAGACTGCACCACCCAATAATAATCTGTATCACCAGCACTGCCCAGGCTGCACCACCCAATAATAATCTGTATCACCAGCACTGCCCAGGCTGCAGACTGTCCTTCAACCCCCTTCTCACCTTTTTGTGCGCTCTGAGTTTAGACCAGGCGGGTGGCACATCTGATCAGGCAGCACCCAACCGCACAGCCTCAGTAACATACACTGGATATAAATATTTATGCTAATTAGAAAAAAAATAAAATACGGCAATTAATCCTGCAAGAGCGCTACCCTCATCTATGCCTCCTGGTCGGGGCACATGTCTTGCGCCACCCTAGTTACAGCTCTGGATGTTAGACTACAGACCATTCCATCTCCGCTGTCCCTTTATTGCTAAAAATATAATGCAATATTACCCAATTTTTTTCAATTATTACAGCTCTGCGAATGGTTTATTGATGTTAAAATCCAATTTCTGCTGTTCAGTAGGAGCCATTAATTTATCACCGGGATCACATAATTTATGAATGAGAGTTTGGACATTTAACCCCACTGGCGCCAGATCTAACAGTCATTTTGACTTCATGTACTGACACGATTAGTCCAACAAAAAGACTCCATTAACCCCTTCAGTTCCAAAGGGCCACAGAAGTACAACTTGCAGGCTCCTACCTGATGGAAGGGTTGCACTGTGTGGCGTATAGAATGTCACAAAGTGACTCTTTGCCCAATGACAAAGCTGCGCTCGTATTTAGCCCAGCGCTCAAGGTAAGCTTACTCCATCATTACCTTCTACTAATAATTATAAATAGTAATATGCATTTAAAAAAAAACACTATAAGCAAAATAAAATACAGGCAAAGCATGGGATAGGGCCAGAGGTTCCCAAACGCGGTCTTCAAGGCTCCCGATCAGCTGAGGTGTCAGGGATAACCATGGGTGAGCACAGGTGGTTGAATCAAATTGACTGAGGTACTAATTAACTCGCCTGTGGTGAAGTATGGATATCCTTAAACCTGGACTGTAAAGGCCCCCGTACATCAGAGATTGATTGCAGCAATCGTGCAATTTGCAATCGATTGTGTATACAAATCTTTCCCTTTTCGATCGATTGCAGAATTGCCACAATCGATTGAAAAAGGGAAAGAATCGTATACACAATCGATTGCAAATTGCACGATTGCTGCAATCAATCTCTGATGTATGGGGGCCTTTAGGGAGCCTTGAGGACTGAGGGTCTCATTCAGACCAGGTCGCGAGTGCTGAGTGCTCGCAGCTGGGTTGATGTTGACCCACTGGGCATGCGCACGTCGCAGCCGGCTCTGACATGCGCATGAGCGAGACCCGGCTAGCGACGGGCGCTCCGTCGATACGGGTCTCGCACCAAAGGGGGCGAGCTGTCGATGTTTAATGACTGCTCGCCCTGTTTGGGAGGCAGGCAAGTGGGGTGGCCGGCCAAACGGAGGCATCACCCTGGTCGGTCGCTAAGCTGTGGGTGGTAACCCACAGCTTAGCTAGCGACCAGGAGGCCGCACTTCAAGATGCAAGCGGCCGCCCGCATTCAGAGCGACCGCTTGCATCTTAAGACCGACTCTGAATGAGGTCCTGAGTTTGGAAACCTCTGGATTAGGCATTTAGCTGTTGGTTATATACAGTGTATACATTTTCGGTGCACTGACTAAGGGGCCCACTTTTTAATGATTACATTTGCAATGGTATTACCGCCCATGATCGCATGGCAAAATGCGATATCACCGGAATGTATTATCCGGCACATACAGGGATAGGGGTTCCGAGCAGAGCCCGAAACTGCAATGTGCCCGGAGTGCTACGGATCATGTTCAGTCCCGCTGACCGCACATGTTGGCCGCCATTGCCGAGGGAGGGTTTTCGTATGTGTAGCTCAAAGGCTACAGCGGCTAAAGCCTTCTTCAGAGATACTTGCTGCGGTCTCTCCTTCATACATCTGGGGTAAACCTAATATTTGCGGTTAACCCCCTTAGAGGGTGTTTTCGGGATTAAGTTGCAAATATACAATGATAAATGGGCCCCTAAATGTGATAGTTTAAAAGGTAATCAGTCAGCGTTTATATAATGCTGCTCAGGAGGCGGCAGGAAGTGCCAGTGTTTATATAATGCTGCTCAGGAGGCGGCAGGAAGTGCCAGTGTTTATATAATGCTGCTGAGGAGGCGGCAGGAAGTGCCAGTGTCTATATAATGCTGCTCAGGAGGCGGCAGGAAGTGCCAGTGTTTATATAATGCTGCTCAGGAGGCGGCAGGAAGTGCCAGTGTTTATATAATGCTGCTCAGGAGGCGGCAGGAAGTGCCAGTGTTTATATAATGCTACTCAGGAGGCGGCAGGAAGTGCCAGTGTTTATATAATGCTGCTCAGGAGGCGGCAGGAAGTGCCAGTGTATATATAATGCTGCTCAGGAGGCGGCAGGAAGTTCCAGTGTTTATATAATGCTGCTCAGGAGGCGGCAGGAAGTGCCAGTGTTTATATAATGCCGCTCAGGAGGCGGCAGGAAGTGCCAGTGTTTATATAATGCTGCTCAGGAGGCGGCAGGAAGTGCCAGCGTTTATATAATGCTGCTCAGGAGGCGGCAGGAAGTGCCAGTGTTTATATAATGCTGCTCAGGAGGTGGCAGGAAGTGCCAGTGTTTATATAATGCTGCTCAGAAGGCGGCAGGAAGTGAGGCAGGAAGTGCCAGTGTTTATATAATGCTACTCAGGAGGCGGCACGAAGTGCCAGTGTTTATATAATGCTACTCAGGAGGCGGCAGGAAGTGCTAGTGTTTATATAATGCTGCTCAGGAGGCGCCAGGAAGTGCCAGTGTTTATATAATGCTGCTCAGCAGGCGGCAGGAAGTGCCAGTGTTTATATAATGCTGCTCAGGAGGCGGCAGGAAGTGCCAGTGTTTATATAATGCTACTCGGGGGGCGGCAGGAAGTGAGGCAGGAAGTGCCAGTGTTTATATAATGCTACTCAGGAGGTGGCAGGAAGTGCCAGTGTCTATATAATGCTGCTCAGGAGGCGGCAGGAAGTGCCAGTGTTTATATAATGCTGCTCAGGAGGCGGCAGGAAGTGCCAGTGTTTATATAATGCTGCTCAGGAGGCGGCAGGAAGTGCCAGTGTTTATATAATGCTACTCAGGAGGCGGCAGGAAGTGCCAGTGTTTATATAATGCTGCTCAGGAGGCGGCAGGAAGTGCCAGTGTATATATAATGCTGCTCAGGAGGCGGCAGGAAGTTCCAGTGTTTATATAATGCTGCTCAGGAGGCGGCAGGAAGTGCCAGTGTTTATATAATGCCGCTCAGGAGGCGGCAGGAAGTGCCAGTGTTTATATAATGCTGCTCAGGAGGCGGCAGGAAGTGCCAGTGTATATATAATGCTGCTCAGGAGGCGGCAGGAAGTGCCAGTGTTTATATAATGCTGCTCAGGAGGTGGCAGGAAGTGCCAGTGTTTATATAATGCTGCTCAGAAGGCGGCAGGAAGTGAGGCAGGAAGTGCCAGTGTTTATATAATGCTACTCAGGAGGCGGCACGAAGTGCCAGTGTTTATATAATGCTACTCAGGAGGCGGCAGGAAGTGCTAGTGTTTATATAATGCTGCTCAGGAGGCGCCAGGAAGTGCCAGTGTTTATATAATGCTGCTCAGCAGGCGGCAGGAAGTGCCAGTGTTTATATAATGCTGCTCAGGAGGCGGCAGGAAGTGCCAGTGTTTATATAATGCTACTCGGGGGGCGGCAGGAAGTGAGGCAGGAAGTGCCAGTGTTTATATAATGCTACTCAGGAGGTGGCAGGAAGTGCCAGTGTTTATATAATGCTACTCAAGAGGCGGCAGGAAGTGCCAGTGTCTATATAATGCTACTCAGGAAGTGCCAGTGTTTATATAATGCTACTCAGGAGGCGGCAGGAAGTGCCAGTGTATATATAATGCTACTCAGGAGGCGGCAGGAAGTGCCAGTGTCTTTATAATGCAACTCAGGAGGCGGCAGGAAGTGCCAGTGTTTATATAATGCTGCTCAGGAGGCGGCAGGAAGTGCCAGTGTTTATATAATGCTACTCAGGAGGCGGCAGGAAGTGCCAGTGTTTATATAATGCTGCTCAGGTGGCGGCAGGAAGTGCCAGTGTCTATATAATGCTACTCAGGAGGTGGCAGGAAGTGCCAGTGTTTATATAATGCTACTCAGGAGGCGGCAGGAAGTGCCAGTGTTTATATAATGCTACTCAGGAGGCGGCAGGAAGTGCCAGTGTTTATATAATGCTACACAGGAGGCGGCAGGAAGTGCCAGTGTTTATATAATGCTACTCAGGAGGTGGCAGGAAGTGCCAGTGTTTATATAATGCTTCTCAGGAGGCGGCAGGAAGTGCTAGTGTTTATATAATGCTGCTCAGGAGGCGGCAGGAAGTGCCAGTGTCTATATAATGCTACTCAGGAGGCGGCAGGAAGTGCCAGTGTTTATATAATGCTACTCAGGAGGCGGCAGGAAGTGCCAGTGTTTATATAATGCTACTCAGGAGGCGGCAGGAAGTGCCAGTGTTTATATAATGCTGCTCAGGAGGCGGCAGGAAGTGCCAGTGTTTATATAATGCTGGTCAGGAGGCGGCAGGAAGTGCCAGTGTTTATATAATGCTACTCAGGAGGCGGCAGGAAGTGCCAGTGTTTATATAATGCTGCTCAGGAGCCGGCAGGAAGTGCCAGTGTCTATATAATGCTACTCAGGATGCGGCAGGAAGTGAGGCAGGAAGTGCCAGTGTTTATATAATGCTGCTCAGGAGGCGGCAGGAAGTGCCAGTGTTTTTATAATGCTACTCAGGAGGCGGCAGGAAGTGCCAGTGTTTATATAATGCTACTCAGGAGGCGGCAGGAAGTGCCAGTGTTTATATAATGCTACTCAGGAGGCGGCAGGAAGTGCCAGTGTCTATATAATGCTACTCAGGAGGCGGCAGGAAGTGCCAGTGTTTATATAATGATACTCAGGAGGCGGCAGGAAGTGCCAGTGTTTATATAATGCTACTCAGGAGGCGGCAGGAAGTGCCAGTGTCTATATAATGCTGCTCAGGAGGCGGTAGGAAGTGCCAGTGTTTATATAATGCTTCTCAGGAAGCGTCAGGAAGTGCCAGTGTTTATATAATGCTGCTCCGGAAGCGGCAGGAAGTGCCAGTGCTTATATAATGCTGCTCAGGAGGCGGCAGGATGTGCCAGTGTTTATATAATGCCGCTCAGGAGGCGGCAGGAAGTGCCAGTGTTTATATAATGCCACTCAGGAAGCGGCAGGAAGTGCCAGTGCTTATATAATGCTGCTCAGGAGGCAGCAGGAAGTGCCAGTGTTTATATAATGCTACCCAGGAGGCGGCAGGAAGTGCCAGTGTTTATATAATGCTACTCAGGAGGCGGCAGGAAGTGCCAGTGTTTATATAATGCTACTCAGGAGGCGGCAGGAAGTGCCAGTGTTTATATAATGCTACTCAGGAGGTGGCAGGAAGTGCCAGTGTTTATATAATGCTACTCAGGAGGTGGCAGGAAGTGCCAGTGTTTATATAATGCTGCTCAGGAGGCGGCAGGAAGTGCCAGTGTTTGTATAATGCTACTCAGGAGGTGGCAGGAAGTGCCAGTGTTTATATAATGCTACTCAGGAGGCAGCAGGAAGTGAGGCAGGAAGTGCCAGTGTTTATATAATGCTGCTCAGGAGGCGGCAGGAAATGCCAGTGTTTATATAATGCTACTCAGGAGGCGGCAGGAAGTGCCAGTGTTTATATAATGCTACTCAGGAGGCGGCAGGAAGTGCCAGTGTTTATATAATGCTGCTCAGGAGGCGGCAGGAAGTGCCAGTGTTTATATAATGCTGCTCAGGAGGCGACAGGAAGTGCCAGTGTTTATATAATGCTGCTCAGGAGGCGGCAGGAAGTGCCAGTGTTTATATAATGCTGCTCAGGAGGCGGCAGGAAGTGCCAGTGTCTATATAATGCTGCTAAGGAGGCGGCAAGAAGTGCCAGTGTTTATATAATGCTACTCAGGAGGCGGCAGGAAGTGCCAGTGCTTATATAATGCTGCTCAGGAGGCGGCAGGAAGTGCCAGTGTCTATATAATGCTACTCAGGAGGCGGCAGGAAGTGCCAGTGTTTATATAATGCTACTCAGGAGGCGGCAGGAAGTGCCAGTGTTTATATAATGCTGCTCAGGAGGCGGCAGGAAGTGCCAGTGTCTATATAATGCTGCTCAGGAGTCGGCAGGAAGTGCCAGTGTTTATATAATGCTACTCAGGATGCGGCAGGAAGTGCCAGTGTTTATATAATGCTACTCAGGAGGCGGCAGGAAGTGCCAGTGTTTATATAATGCTGCTCAGGAGGTGGCAGGAAGTGCCAGTGTTTATATAATGCTACTCAGGAGGCGGCAGGAAGTGCCAGTGTTTATATAATGCTGCTCAGGAGGCGGCAGGAAGTGCCAGTGTTTATATAATGCTGCTCAGGAGGTGGCAGGAAGTGCCAGTGTTTATATAATGCTGCTCAGGAGGCGCCAGGAAGTGCCAGTGTTTATATAATGCTGCTCAGGAGGCGGCAGGAAGTGCCAGTGTTTATATAATGCTGCTCAGGAGGCGTCAGGAAGTGCCAGTGTTTATATAATGCTGCTCAGGAGGTGGCAGGAAGTGCCAGTGTTTATATAATGCTGCTCAGGAGGTGGCAGGAAGTGCCAGTGTTTATATAATGCTACTCAGGAGGCGGCAGGAAGTGCCAGTGTTTATATAATGCTGCTCAGGAGGCAGCAGGAAGTGCCAGTGTTTATATAATGCTACTCAGGAGGCAGCAGGAAGTTTGGCATGATTTGCCAGTGTTTCGGATGCCAGCTGGCATTTCCATAGTGGCCTTCACAGTGGGGTTGTTATCAGTCCGATTGGACGTCACTCAAAAGGTCGACACATTCTGAAAGTTGACAGTCAAAAGGTCGACATGGTCTTTAGATCGGCCATCATTCAGTAGACATGTATTCAGGAAGACAGTTAAATGGTCAACACCGTGAACAGGTTAACATTTAACATGTCGACGCAAAAAAAAAAATCATGATTTTTAGGGTTAGGCTAAGATAACAAAAGAAATGTGTTGACATTTTAGTGTCGACATGTTGAATGTCAACCTTTACGATTTGTTGACTATTTAACCCTGTCAACCTAAATACATATCATATGGAAATATGTCATACGGAATACATATGGAATCATGTCCGACCTAATGACCATGTTAACCTATTGACTGTTGATATTAAGAACCAGTCGACCTTTTGGTGTTGACCTTCTGAATGTCAACCTTTTCACTGTCTATCTTGCATACCACACCCGGCTGTCACCTAGGAAGAGCCCCCTATTTATCCACTGTGTCTTCAGTAATGCCGGGTACACACTTGTGCGAGCGGCAACCGTGCCCATGTCCAAGAACACCCTGGATATCGCATGATTGGCGGTACGCGCTGCGGGCATTAATGGCTCGTTCCATCCTGCATTAACAGGCATGGCGCCGCATGCAATATCGTCAGTATCGATGTGCAGCACATCAAACCTGACGACATCGCATGCGAGTGCGGGAGCGCGCAAATCGGGCATACGCACTGCACAATATGCACGATTTGTCCTTAGGATTTGGCCAAATCAGAACGACATCGCTCCAGTGTGGACCCAGCTTTAGAATCACATTGTATCTGTATCCTCTCATCCTGTCTACAGTGTATAAAACCGTGTTACTTTATTCCATAAGATCCCAGCAAACGTTTCCATAACTTAGATCAGGAACTGAGAAGTGCAGAGGTAAATTGTTTCCTCCTGTAGTTTTGGAAGTGAAAGGCACCAGTCTGGACCATGTATTCATGATACAGTGGTTTCCAAAGGGTTAATGTAGGCGAACCGCCATCGCACAGGATTGTACTGTGATCTATAATGATATTAATTATACCGAGGCTGAATTGTAATTGGCTGAAATATTTGCATTTGTCATATAGGTAATTAATTTAATGGATGGCCTAATTAATTCAACTCTGAAAGCTGGTTTATTCATTTAAGAATTACATTTATGAGGAGAAAGAAACCCTCGGAGGGCAGACCGCACAACTTGCCGCAGTTCATAGCGTGCGGAACACTGCTGGAGGCGCATAAACTTCTCACCTACTTTTTCAAGTTAAACGTGATTTTTCCCAATTACGGGTCATAATTTGGAGTTGAACGCAGCTACGTTCTGCAGACGGATCCTGAAATTTTTAGTGTTGCGCATGTTCTAACAGCTGAGTGCGCACACCTCTGGGTGATTCTGATTCGTACAGAAGTCAGACGCTTCTCAGCTTGCGGAGGGATGGACGCAACGGTGTATTAATACATAGGGTAAGATTAGTAAGTGCATCAGAAGCGCGGGCTTTGGGCCTGATTCAGAGATGGACCCAATGCCAATGTTTGCGCAGTTAAGCGATTATCGGTAATCTGCGTGTGCGTATGAGTCACATTGCGCATGCGTCAAGTTTCCTTACCAATGTCGCTCGCATTGAGCATTTATTTGCAAAGTGATTGGGTTTGTGGGAGGCAACGGGGAGGGGACGACTTCATGGCAGGCGTCTTGTGACCGTTTGGGGGCGTGTCTCTGCCTGCGTTCCCATACACAGTAAAAAATGGCTCTGGCATCGCAGTTCTCGCTCCCATTCTGCGCGACCACAAGGTTACTGTGAAAACTGATTATTGACTGATCTGCGACCGAGTGTGAGTGCGATTGCGGTCGGTTTGCGCAGAATTCTGCATCGGCCCCTATGGCTCACGCGCTTTAACAGGTGAGAAGTCTGTTTGGGGGTAACATGGGAGATGTCATTTACAAGGCGGAAAGCTTAAAAATAGATCATTTAAAAAAAAAAATTACTATTTCACCACCACAGGAGGAGCGCCCCCCAAAAAAGAGGATCATTTATCATGCTTACCCTATTGGCTTTAGCAGTATGTAAACATTTTAAAACAGTTTCCAGGGACACTTGCCCACTGAGCCATTAGTAGGTCACGCGTGATATTGTCTCGGCGGATCTTGGAGCACTACAATCCCCACGATCTCGCGTCCACTGAACTTTATTGTAACAAACTTTTTGAGCTGCAATAAATTTGAACTTAGAAAAAGAAGAACGCAATAGTAGCTAACATAGAGGGGAGAGGAGCAGGGCCGAGCGGTTATAGACATGGACTTTTACACTGACAAATCTTTCCAACTAGGGGCCTGATTTAAAGATGGACGCCATTGCACAGCGCAAGGAAGCCACAAAATGTAAATGCATAAGGAGGCGCCTATAGGAAAGACACCTCCTGCGTTGCATTTGCGATCGGAATGCAGTGTCCGTAGACGCTACTTTGGATCACCATCGCGACCATCGTTTGGCCCAGGCTGCTGCGTAAGTTGAGACTTTTACTCAACCTGCCCGACAGACACGAACAGCCCTGTCCAGGAAGTCTGCGTCCATCAATGGAGACCCTGGGCTCGTCACGCCTCCAAAATGAGGGCTGAAGTTCCCGTGTTGGAGAACGGTTCCAATTGCTGCCCCCCCGAATGCCACAGAATGTCAATCATGATGCCGCTAAGGGGGGGGGGGGTCCGTGTGCGAGCTGGCAGGACCCTTTCTGCTCATGCGCAGACCCACAAACATCAGAGATCTATGCTAACCGTCGGGTTACCGTACATCTCTGAATCACAGCCTAGGTTCATGTATGAGGGGTGGTCATTGGCCATCAATGGTTTTGGCATCCATGGCAGAGTCCTGTCCTTCCTCTGATTGGCCCACCGCTTAGCCCCACTCCAAGTTGCGTCGCCCGCTATATCCTACTGCAGGGGATAACTACTGAAGCTTCAAATCATTGCTGGTTCTCCACTGATCGTTTCATGCCATCGATGTTCTACATCGATGATTAACTCTTCGATGGCCATCCCTATCCTGTAACCAGAAGTAGTACTGTGTTTCTATGGAGCCAGCTCAGGGCTGATTCTATGTTGGGAGCAAAGTAAAAGCATCAAGTAATTGGTAATACCATGCTGCCCTGCAGGGGAGAGGGGGGTAGGGGGCAGATATATAATGTGCAAAGAGATTAGATTTGACTCAGATCCATATCGCGGCGTATAAATAAGGCTGTCCAGCACTTGTGGGCTACATGGAAAAGCAGCCAGTATTTACCCCGCATGCAAACATAATAAATGTATTTGCCCCCCTTGCAGGTGCAGAATGGTTTCTCCAGGTGCAAAGTTACCGGCTCCCAAATCAAAATCAGCCCCCAGTGTGTTTTTAGGATGATTCAGTTTAAGCTGGAACAAATATACATAGTTATTAGTTTATATACTGATGACTAACCCTGGCCACGCCTTTATGGCGCACAGATTAGTGCATCCGCCACTTTGCCAAATACATAAATGTTATCTCTTTTCTCAATAAAATACATATAGGGCCATTGCAGGTAAGGAACTGAGGGAAGCTGCCAGGACTGTGAAGGGGTATGGTTATCTGGAGATGGCCGAAAGAGTCTCCACCTACCTGGTGACAGGTATATAGGTATGTCTATAGCGCAATGACTAACTCCTGAAACGTTGTGTCTTGCAGCTCTCCGCTCAGTGGGATATAACAGTTGGAACCTCCTGGCACTGGGTGTAGAATATGGAGGATCTTGGTCTAAATCCAGTAGAGAGAGGCCAGCTGGTGCTTGTGGGGGACAGGAGACAAAGGTCCAGCTGGAAGATAGGAATTCGGAGGGAGACGGCCACCGGTCATGTTACCATGTTGTCCATCAGCTGTGCATTGAGGAAGAAGAAACCTTCCGAGCTCAAGGAGGAGACATAGACCTGGAGGAGCGTGGGCTGGTGGCCTTCCATGAGAGGCATAAGGTCTACATGGCGGATCATGGGGGAGACGGGTGAGAACTTCTAACTCTGGGCTCGTTTAATCATCATGAAGCAACTTAGGGCCTGATTCAGCGATTGTGATCGCAGCTGCGTAATCGCACGCAATGTAGCTGCGAAAATATGTTAATGTCTGCCACAGCTCAGCCAGCATAGATACCATATCTATCTATATACTGTATATATATAATATCTATATACTGTATATCTATCTATCTCATATATAACTCCTATCTATGTATATACTGTATATCTATCTATCTCATATCTATCTAACTCCTATCTATGTATATACTGTATATCTATCTCATATCTATCTATCTATCTATCTATCTCATATCTATCTAACTCCTATCTATGTATATATACTGTCTATCTATCTATCTATCTATCTATCTATCTGTCTCATATCTATCTCATATCTATCTATCTATCTATCTATCTATCTATCTATCTATCTATCTATCTATCTATCTATCTATCGCATATCTATGTATATACTGTATATCTATCTATCTATCTCATATCTATCTATCTATCTATCTATCTATCTATCTATCTATCTATCTCATATCTATTTATATCCTATCTATGTATATACTGTATATCTATCTATCTATCTATCTATCTATATATCTATCTCCTATCTATGTATATCGCATATCTATGTATATACTGTATATCTATCTATCTATCTATCTCATATCTATCTATCTATCTATCTATCTATCTATCTATCTATCTATCTCATATCTATTTATATCCTATCTATGTATATACTGTATATCTATCTATCTATCTATCTATCTATCTATCTATCTATCTATCTATCTATCTATATATCTATCTCCTATCTATGTATATATTGTATATCTATCTATCTCTTATATACTGTATATCTATCTCATATCTATCTGTATACTGTATTTACTGCATATCTATCTAGCTATCTTCTATCTATATACTGTATATACTGTCTATCTATCTATCTATCTATCTCCTATCTATCTATATACTGTATATCTATCTATCTCATATCTATCTATCTCCTATCTATCTATACACTATATACTGCATATCTATCTATTTATCTATCTATCTATCTATCTCCTATTCATCTATATACTGTATATCTATCTATCTCCTATCTATGTATATACTGTATAGCTATCTATCTCATATCTATCTATCTCCTATCTATCTATATACTATATATACTGCATATCTATCTATCTATCTATCTATCTTCTATTCATCTATATACTGTATATGTATCTATCTCATATCTATCTATCTATCTATCTATCTATCTATCTATCTATCTATCTATCGGCAGGCCAGCCACCGGAGCATTAATAGACTCCGGGCACACTCTAGCGCAGAATGCTGAAAAAATGGCCGCAGCGGCCATTTTCCGGTGTTCTGAGCAGCAGCGACACCCGACGCGGCACGGACAGGTAAGTTTAAAAAATATGGGTGCCCCGCACACACTGCACCCATTATAAATACGCCACTGCTCATATCTATCTATCTATCTATCTATCTATCTAATATCTATCTCATATCCTAGCTATCTAATATCTATCTATCTCATATCCTATCTATCTATCTATCTATCTATCTATCTATCTATCTATCTATCTATCTATCTAATATCTATCTATCTCATATCTATCTATCTATCTAATATCTATCTCATATCCTAGCTATCTAATATCTATCTATCTCATATCCTATCTATCTATCTATCTATCTATCTATCTATCTCATATCTATCTATCTCATATCCTATCTATCTATCTATCTATCTATCTATCTATCTATCTATCTAATATCTATCTCATATCCTATCTATCTAATATCTATCTATCTCATATCTATCTATCTCATATCCTATCTATCTATCTATCTATCTATCTATCTATCTATCTATCTATCTATCTATCTAATATCTATATATCTCATATCCTATCTATCTATCTAATATCTATCTATCTCATATCCTATCTATCTATCTATCTATCTATCTATCTATCTATCTAATATCTATCTCATATCCTATCTATCTAATATCTATCTATCTCATATCTATCTATCTCATATCCTATCTATCTATCTATCTATCTATCTATCTCATATCTATCTATCTCATATCCTATCTATCTATCTATCTATCTATCTATCTAATATCTATCTCATATCCTATCTATCTAATATCTATCTATCTCATATCCTATCTATCTATCTATCTATCTATCTATCTATCTATCTATCTATCTATCTATCTATCTATCTATCTATCTATCTATCTATCTATCTATCCCCCTGTAAGTACAAGAGTGAACCTGTTATTAACGAATTAGCTGCCGTGTTTTCACTACTGCGCCAGTTAATTGTCTAAATTCAAACAAATCCGGCTGAATGCAGAGAAAGGGAATGAAATGTAATTTGACCATTTTTTTTTTAATGTCCTGTTGCCCCAGGAGATTTCCCTTCCCTAGAAGTAAGACAGCTAAAAAAATGAGCTGGGGAATAGGGGAATCCTTAACCCCTTACACCACAGCGCACGGTGACTAACGCTGGAGCGCCTGATTCAGAGATGTGCGCAAAACGATGGCGGCCGATGGGTGCGGGCGCCGATCGGTGTCTGTCTGTGCAGCCCCCCCTAAGCTTTGGGGACTGGGGCGGTGAATGTTTTACATGAACCTTTTGTTCATGTCAACCTATTGCATATCGACCAACTGGTGTCGACCTTCTTGCTGTCGATCCTTAATACCACGCCCGAGCCCACAGACCTGTGTCGTGAGCAGAAGACTTTGCCAGTGAACGCACTAATTTAGTTTTATTAATGGGTAGGAACAGCCAAATTCAAACCATTTTGTCATTTCATTCATTGGTACATGTAACTAATTACTATCCTCTTTACTGACCTGGGGGGAGATGTACTTAGCCTTGGATAGAGATAAAGTCCCACCCAATCAGCTCCTAGCTGTCATGTTACAGGCTGTTAGAAAAATTTTAGTTAGGAACTGATTGGTTGGTACTTTATCTCTCTCCCCTTTATCTCCAGGCAAGGCTTAGTACATCTCCATGTTGGTAATCCTAGAGGGTCACAATTTTTTTTCCAATAGAGAAATGTAATGTTGGGTCATTTTAATCAACAAATGAATGCTATCCCCATGTGTGTTATTTCATTCATTGGGATTTCTATATATGTTTATGATCTGAGGGCCTGATTCAGAGCCGGACGCTCTGACCAGAGCGCTCGCTCTGAATCAGGGCCCTCCTCCCTAAAAATGGAGCGGCCTCCCATGGGAACTCCTCCGTCTGGCAGCCATGCCCCTGGCACGCCCACCAAAGGGGGCATGCTGTCAGTCACCATCGACAGCACGCCCCCTTTGGTGCGAGACCCCGTGCGATGTATTCCTCGTCGCTCGCCGGGTCTCGCGCATGCGCAAGACGGAGCTCCCTCCGTCCTGCGCATGCACATTCGGCAAACATCGACCCGCTTGCGAGCGTCCTTTGCTCGCGAGCGGGTCTGAATGACCCCAGAGCTCATTTAAGGCTTATGCAGAAGTTCAGAAACGTCTACAGGGTTCACAAACTTTCTGGCACCAGGCTCCAGGGTATGTGCAGCTTCAATATTTCCGTCCACCCATCTTTTTTTCATGTACAGGTAAATGGACAAAGGGGCTGATTCAGCAAGGGTCACTATTCTGCTAATACACACGCAACGCAGTTGCTAATATCAGCGGTGATATGCAAATGATTGCGATCGCAGCCTGACAAGAGGACGCCCACTTCCCCTCACTCACATCTGTATACTTTGGCAATATAGTGAAATAATCGGTAACATCGAGTAACATCGGACCCATACGCACACTTGCACAAGCCCAGACCTGACTCAGAAATTGATAACTTCTACGCACGCTATGAGACCTCACACTGCGTATGGCATCACAGTGGTTAATTTATGCACGCCCCTGCAACGGCATGCAAACGCACTGGCACGCCTGCATTTCCCCGACCATGCCCACTGCCCGTCACCACCCACAAACGGCACTTCCTGTCAATCACTCTGCGATGGGTCTGTGTAGCCAATGCGATCGCAGTTCCGATCGCAATAGCTAGTTCGTGCATGCGCACTGCAATACATACGCCGATTGCCAGTGTATTAGCAACTGCGTTCCTTGCTGAATCAGGCTCAAAACCCACTACAAGCCTCAGCAAGACCAAAGCTGAATGTACCATGAAAGGCCAACTAGGCAGGTGTCCAGGGCTGTCATTTTCAGGGGGCAACACATCAATAAGTTTCTGTTCATTTCCTTGACTCTCTGCTTGGGACCTGAGCATGTGATGCACATAATTCCTCACTTACGTCTAAAGCTGGCCACACATCTAAAGATTATCTGTCCAACCAGCCAACTAGTTGATTGGTTGGAATGAAAATCTGGTAACGTATTGGAGTAAATGATGATCAGCAATTTGCTCCTAAATGCCAGAAAACAGATGAAAATGGTCGTTAGACAAGTTTGTTCAATGTTTGATCTAAACAATTTATTCAAACAACAGTTTTTGTCCATTCTCCGGCGTTTGGGAGCAAATTGCTGATTGTCATTTGCTTTCATCCCTTAACAGATTTTCATTCCAACCAATCAACTAGTTGGCTGGTTGGATGTAAGTTGGTCTAGTGTGTGGCCAGCTTTATTATCACACATCTACATACAGGACCTGACTTGTACTTTGCATTTTCACCTTTTGACACAAATGACGCACAGTATAAATAGATACCGGGAATTGCACACAGTAATTGGTACAAGGGGCATTATACTGTGCGGCTTCCCATACCTACAGAATAAGAGCAGACTCCCGAGATGGTGCAGCCACACCGCCTTCAGTGGCGCAGAATCAACGAAGGGTGCCCGGCGTCCGCAACAGGGTGTAGCTGTCATGGCGTCCTTGGTTAGACAAAACTAGAACAGGTACTGAGAATTACATCCAGCATACAGGAGGCGGGCATTAGTAATGTGCAAACATTGAAGTTATATGGTGCCACAGGGCGATATTATAACTGGTGCAACATCATGCAGGTGCAAAGCTGAGACATATCGGTAAGTTATATTCTATTGGAAGCATTTGCATAGTAACACGTACGTCTGCGGATGACCAATATATGACAGGACCCCTGTGCCAACACCTCCTATGGTCTGAGGGGCTATACAGAGACTAAGGGAATATGTCACGAATCTGTCAGTGCCGCAGTTTTCTCTGTCCCGTGGCGGTGTATCCAGCAGAGATGGGGTTAAATGTAGCATGTTAGATTTGCGGTAATCACACTAGCTGGGAAATGCCCTCCTCCTCTCGGGTACCCGGTGCCCATCTCCCCTGGGGTTTCTGCCCTAGTTTTACTTGCATGCCTCAGGGCCCTGCAGCTGCTGCTGATGCTCCAAGCCTTAGAAATGAAGGAAAATGCAGAGTCTGCAAACAGCAACTCCCCCCCCCCCCCCCCCCCGCCCACGGCAGCTCAGCTCCCCGGTCTCACCTCCTGCAGGAGCGTAGTCTACACCAACAGGTCACAGGGTGCATGTGAGGGGTGGGGGGGGGGGGCACCATGGAGGGAGGCATGTCATATTACAGATTATTACACAGATGGTGTAATGGTTAGCGTTACTGCCTCACAGCAATGAGGTCATAGGTTCAATTCCCACCATGGCCCTAACTGTGTGGAGTTTGTATATTCTCCCTGTGCTTGCGTGGGTTTCCTCCGGGTACTCCGGTTTCCTCCCACACTCCAAAAATATACTGGAAGGTTAATTGGCTCCCCACAAATTTGACCATAGTGTGTGTGTTTGTGAGCATGTGGTAGGGAATATAGATTGTAAGCTCCACTGGGCAGGGACAGATGTGAATGGTAAGATATTCTCTGTAAAGCGCTGCGGAATATGTGTGCGCTATATAAATAACTGGTAATAATAATAATAATAATAATATATGCACTCGCAAGGGGTCCGCAATGCCTTACATTGGGCCTGATTCACAGATGGACGCAATGGCGATGTTTGAGTGATTATCGGTAATGCGTCAGGTTCCATGACCGTCGTCACTCGCAGCGATGATTTATTCGCAAAGTGATTGACAGGCAGGGACCGTTTGTGGGCAGCTAGGTTGGGTGGCGACTCAAACGCAGATATGTCGCGACTGCAGTGTAGACAGCACCGCTATCTCTGTTCCGATGGACATTCTGCGTGCCCACTCAGAAGACCGCCAACCGGCTGATCTGCGGCCCGAGCTGCGTCTTTGTATGCAGACGCCTGGATTTGCGAAGCCACTAGTGGGCGTCTCTATGCTGGTGGCTGCGACATTGGGGTATTCTCACACAGCCGCGGCGGAATCAGACCCAAAGGACGTAAGCAGACGCAGTGAGAAGAAAAGACTTACAGCACAGTACAATGCATAGCCTGGGATACAAGCTGTGCAGCCATTCTATGTATCTGCCTGTGATCATGTAAAGATCTCCCTACCCCCGACTGGTGTCCCTGCTCCTATGTCACCTGGATTCTACCTCCCCCAGCTCATGTATAAGTTGTATTTAATGTATCGGAATGCTGGGCATAAGCCTCCTACGGACACGAAGACACTACATTGCATGATTCATATAGAGAACACTGATCGTACTATGTAGTTGTCTATATACACAGGTACTAAGAATTCTATCCAACATACCGGACAAGGGAAGTGGCACTAGGCAGTTCCACATGTATACACAATAACAGCAGCTATCGAGAATTGTACCCACCATATAGAATAAGCATAGTAGTACTGTGCATATGCCATAACTACAGCATAAGTATAGATACTGAGAATGACCCAGCATACAGAATAAGGATAGTGGTACTGTGCATATGACATAACTACAGCATAAGTATAGATACTGAGAATGACCCAGCATACAGAATAAGGATAGTGGTACTGTGCATATGCCATAACTACAGCATAAGTATAGATACTGAGAATGACCCAGCATACAGAATAAGGATAGTAGTACTGTGCATATGCCATAACTACAGCATAAGTATAGATACTGAGAATGACCCAGCATACAGAATAAGGATAGAGGTACTGTGCATATGCCATAACTACAGCATAAGTATAGATACTGAGAATGACCCAGCATACAGAATAGGGATAGTGGTACTGTGCATATGCCATAACTACAGCATAAGTATAGATACTGAGAATGACCCAGCATACAGAATAAGGATAGTGGTACTGTGCATATGCCATAACTACAGCATAAGTATAGATACTGAGAATGACCCAGCATACAGAATAAGGATAGTGGTACTGTGCATATGCCATAACTAAAGCATAAGTATAGATACTGAGAATGACCCAGCATACAGAATAGGGATAGTAGTACTGTGCATATGATAGTGGTACTGTGCATATGCCATAACTAAAGCATAAGTATAGATACTGAGAATGACCCAGCATACAGAATAGGGATAGTGGTACTGTGCATATGACATAACTACAGCATAAGTATAGATACTGATAATGATCCAGCATACAGAATAAGGATAGTGGTACTGTGCATATGCCATAACTACAGCATAAGTATAGATACTGAGAATGACCCAGCATACAGAATAAGGATAGTAGTACTGTGCATATGCCATAACTACAGCATAAGTATAGATACTGAGAATGACCCAGCATACAGAATAAGGATAGTGGTACTGTGCATATGCCATAACTACAGCATAAGTATAGATACTGAGAATGACCCAGCATACAGAATAGGGATAGTGGTACTGTGCATATGCCATAACTACAGCATAAGTATAGATACTGAGAATGACCCAGCATACAGAATAAGGATAGTGGTACTGTGCATATGCCATAACTACAGCATAAGTATAGATACTGAGAATGACCCAGCATACAGAATAAGGATAGTGGTACTGTGCATATGCCATAACTAAAGCATAAGTATAGATACTGAGAATGACCCAGCATACAGAATAGGGATAGTGGTACTGTGCATATGCCATAACTACAGCATAAGTATAGATACTGAGAATGACCCAGCATACAGAATAGGGATAGTGGTACTGTGCATATGCCATAACTACAGCATAAGTATAGATACTGAGAATGACCCAGCATACAGAATAAGGATAGTGGTACTGTGCATAAGCCATAACTACAGCATAAGTATAGATACTGAGAATGACCCAGCATACAGAAAAAGGATAGTGGTACTGTGCATATGCCATAACTACAGCATAAATATAGATACTGAGAATGACCCAGCATACAGAATAGGGATAGTAGTACTGTGCATATGCCATAACTACAGCATAAGTATAGATACTGAGAATGACCCAGCATACAGAATAAGGATAGTGGTACTGTGCATATGCCATAACTACAGCATAAGTATAGATACTGAGAATGACCCAGCATACAGAATAAGGATAGTGGTACTGTGCATATGCCATAACTACAGCATAAGTATAGATACTGAGAATGACCCAGCATACAGAATAGGGATAGTGGTACTGTGCATATGCCATAACTACAGCATAAGTATAGATACTGAGAATGACCCAGCATACAGAATAGGGATAGTGGTACTGT
Source organism: Taudactylus pleione (assembly GCA_031769625.1). NCBI lineage: Eukaryota > Metazoa > Chordata > Amphibia > Anura > Myobatrachidae > Taudactylus > Taudactylus pleione. The sequence continues at coordinate 245,305 of JAUIMM010000994.1, forward strand.
GCATATGCCATAACTACAGCATAAGTATAGATACTGAGAATGACCCAGCATACAGAATTGGGATAGTGGTACTGTGCATATGCCATAACTACAGCATAAGTATAGATACTGAGAATGACCCAGCATACAGGATAGGGATAGTGGTACTGTGCATATGCCATAACTACAGCATAAGTATAGATACTGAGAATGACCCAGCATACAGAATAAGGATAGTGGTACTGTGCATATACCATAACTACAGCATAAGTATAGATACTGAGAATGACCCAGCATACAGAATAAGGATAGTGGTACTGTGCATATGCCATAACTACAGCATAAGTATAGATACTGAGAATGAACCAGCATACAGAATAGGGATAGTGGTACTGTGCATATGCCATAACTACAGCATAAGTATAGATACTGAGAATGACCCAGCATACAGAATAGGGATAGTGGTACTGTGCATATGCCATAACTACAGCATAAGTATAGATACTGAGAATGACCCAGCATACAGAATAAGGATAGTGGTACTGTGCATATGCCATAACTACATCATAAGTATAGATACTGAGAATGACCCAGCATACAGAATAGGGATAGTGGTACTGTGCATATGCCATAACTACATCATAAGTATAGATACTGAGAATGACCCAGCATACAGAATAGGGATAGTGGTACTGTGCATATGCCATAACTACAGCATAAGTATAGATACTGAGAATGACCCAGCATCCAGAATAGGGATAGTGGTACTGTGCATATGCCATAACTACAGCATAAGTATAGATACTGAGAATGACCCAGCATCCAGAATAGGGATAGTGGTACTGTGCATATGCCATAACTACAGCATAAGTATAGATACTGAGAATGACCCAGCATACAGAATAAGGATAGTGGTACTGTGCATATGCCATAACTACATCATAAATATAGATACTGAGAATGACCCAGCATACAGAATAGGGATAGTGGTACTGTGCATATGCCATAACTACAGCATAAGTATAGATACTGAGAATAACCCAGCATACAGAATAGGGATAGTGGTACTGTGCATATGCCATAACTACAGTATAAATATAGATACTGAGAATGACCCAGCATACAGAATAAGGATAGTGGTACTGTGCATATGCCATAACTACAGCATAAGTATAGATACTGAGAATGACCCAGCATACATAATAGGGATAGTGGTACTGTGCATATGCCATAACTACAGCATAAATATAGATACTGAGAATGACCCAGCATACAGAATAGGGATAGTGGTACTGTGCATATGCCATAACTACAGCATAAGTATAGATACTGAGAATGACCCAGCATACAGAATAGGGATAGTGGTACTGTGCATATGCCATAACTACAGCATAAGTATAGATACTGAGAATGACCCAGCATACAGAATAAGGATAGTGGTACTGTGCATATGCCATAACTACAGCATAAGTATAGATACTGAGAATGACCCAGCATACAGAATAAGGATAGTGGTACTGTGCATATGCCATAACTACAGCATAAGTATAGATACTGAGAATGACCCAGCATACAGAATAGGGATGGTGGTACTGTGCATATGCCATAACTACAGCATAAGTATAGATACTGAGAATGACCCAGCATACAGAATAAGGATAGTGGTACTGTGCATATGCCATAACTACAGCATAAGTATAGATACTGAGAATGACCCAGCATACAGAATAAGGATAGAGGTACTGTGCATATGCCATAACTACAGCATAAGTATAGATACTGAGAATGACCCAGCATACAGAATAAGGATAGTGGTACTGTGCATATGCCATAACTACAGCATAAGTATAGATACTGAGAATGACCCAGCATACAGAATAAGGATAGTGGTACTGTGCATATGCCATAACTACAGCATAAGTATAGATACTGAGAATGACCCAGCATACAGAATAAGGATAGTGGTACTGTGCATATGCCATAACTACAGCATAAGTATAGATACTGAGACTGACCCAGCATACAGAATAAGGATAGTGGTACTGTGCATATGCCATAACTAAAGCGTAAGTATAGATACTGAGAATGACCCAGCATACAGAATAAGGATAGTGGTACTGTGCATATGCCATAACTACAGCATAAATAATGATACTGAGAATGACCCAGCATACAGAATAAGGATAGTGGTACTGTGCATATGCCATAACTACAGCATAAATAATGATACTGAGAATGACCCAGCATACAGAATAAGGATAGTGGTACTGTGCATATGCCATAACTACAGCATAAGTATAGATACTGAGAATGACCCAGCATACAGAATAAGGATAGTGTTACTGTGCATATGCCATAACTACAGCATAAGTATAGATACTGAGAATGACCCAGCATACAGAATAGGGATAGTGGTACTGTGCATATGCCATAACTACAGCATAAGTATAGATACTGAGAATGACCCAGCATACAGAATAAGGATAGTGGTACTGTGCATATGCCATAACTACAGCATAAGTATAGATACTGAGAATGACCCAGCATACAGAATAGGGATGGTGGTACTGTGCATATGCCATAACTACAGCATAAGTATAGATACTGAGAATGACCCAGCATACAGAATAGGGATAGTGGTACTGTGCATATGCCATAACTACAGCATAAGTATAGATACTGAGAATGACCCAGCATACAGAATAAGGATAGTGGTACTGTGCATATGCCATAACTACAGCATAAGTATAGATACTGAGAATGACCCAGCATACAGAATAAGGATAGTGGTACTGTGCATATGCCATAACTACAGCATAAGTATAGATACTGAGAATGACCCAGCATACAGAATAAGGATAGTGGTACTGTGCATATGCCATAACTACAGCATAAGTATAGATACTGAGAATGACCCAGCATACAGAATAAGGATAGTGGTACTGTGCATATGCCATAACTACAGCATAAGTATAGATACTGAGAATGACCCAGCATATAGAATAGGGATAGTGGTACTGTGCATATGCCTTAACTACAGCATAAGTATAGATACTGAGAATGACCCAGCATACAGAATAAGGATAGTGGTACTGTGCATATGCCATAACTACAGCATAAGTATAGATACTGAGAATGACCCAGCATACAGAATAAGGATAGTGGTACTGTGCATATGCCATAACTACAGCATAAATAATGATACTGAGAATGACCCAGCATACAGAATAAGGATAGTGGTACTGTGCATATGCCATAACTACAGCATAAGTATAGATACTGAGAATGACCCAGCATACAGAATAAGGATAGTGGTACTGTGCATATGCCATAACTACAGCATAAGTATAGATACTGAGAATGACCCAGCATACAGAATAAGGATAGTGGTACTGTGCATATGCCATAACTACAGCATAAGTATAGATACTGAGAATGACCCAGCATACAGAATAAGGATAGTGGTACTGTGCATATGCCATAACTACAGCATAAGTATAGATACTGAGAATGACCCAGCATACAGAATAAGGATAGTGGTACTGTGCATATGCCATAACTACAGCATAAGTATAGATACTGAGACTGACCCAGCATACAGAATAAGGATAGTGGTACTGTGCATAAGCCATAACTACAGCATAAGTATAGATACTGAGAATGACCCAGCATACAGAATAAGGATAGTGGTACTGTGCATAAGCCATAACTACAGCATAAGTATAGATACTGAGAATGACCCAGCATACAGAATAAGGATAGTGGTACTGTGCATAAGTCATAACTACAGCATAAGTATAGATACTGAGAATGACCCAGCATACAGAATAAGGATAGTGGTACTGTGCATATGCCATAACTACAGCATAAGTATAGATACTGAGAATGACCCAGCATACAGAATAAGGATAGTGGTACTGTGCATATGCCATAACTACAGCATAAGTATAGATACTGAGAATGACCCAGCATACAGAATAGGGATAGTGGTACTGTGCATATGCCATAACTACAGCATAAGTATAGATACTGAGAATGACCCAGCATACAGAATAAGGATAGTGGTACTGTGCATATGCCATAACTACAGCATAAGTATAGATACTGAGAATGACCCAGCATACAGAATAAGGATAGTGGTACTGTGCATATGCCATAACTACAGCATAAGTATAGATACTGAGAATGACCCAGCATACAGAATAAGGATAGTGGTACTGTGCATAAGCCATAACTACAGCATAAGTATAGATACTGAGACTGACCCAGCATACAGAATAGGGATAGTGGTACTGTGCATATGCCATAACTACAGCATAAGTATAGATACTGAGAATGACCCAGCATACAGAATAAGGATAGTGGTACTGTGCATAAGCCATAACTACAGCATAAGTATAGATACTGAGACTGACCCAGCATACAGAATAGGGATAGTGGTACTGTGCATATGCCATAACTACAGCATAAGTATAGATACTGAGAATGACCCAGCATACAGAATAGGGATAGTGGTACTGTGCATATGCCATAACTACAGCATAAGTATAGATACTGAGAATGACCCAGCATACAGAATAAGGATAGTGGTACTGTGCATATGCCTTAACTACAGCATAAATATAGATACTGAGAATGACCCAGCATACAGAATAGGGATAGTGGTACTGTGCATATGCCATAACTACAGCATAAATAATGATACTGAGAATGACCCAGCATACAGAATAAGGATAGTGGTACTGTGCATATGCCATAACTACAGCATAAGTATAGATACTGAGAATGACCCAGCATACAGAATAGGGATAGTGGTACTGTGCATATGCCATAACTACAGCATAAGTATAGATACTGAGAATGACCCAGCATACAGAATAAGGATAGTGGTACTGTGCATATGCCATAACTACAGCATAAATAATGATACTGAGAATGACCCAGCATACAGAATAAGGATAGTAGTACTGTGCATATGCCATAACTACAGCATAAGTATAGATACTGAGACTGACCCAGCATACAGAATAAGGATAGTGGTACTGTGCATATGCCATAACTACAGCATAAGTATAGATACTGAGAATGACCCAGCATACAGAATAGGGATAGTGGTACTGTGCATATGCCATAACTACAGCATAAGTATAGATACTGAGAATGACGCAGCATACAGAATAAGGATAGTGGTACTGTGCATATGCCATAACTACAGCATAAGTATAGATACTGAGAATGACCCAGCATACAGAATAAGGATAGTGGTACTGTGCATATGCCATAACTACAGCATAAGTATAGATACTGAGAATGACCCAGCATACAGAATAGGGATGGTGGTACTGGGCAGGTGGGTGTCCATATATGCAAAATAAGAATAGATACTGAGACTGACACCAAACATACATAATACATACAGGGTGAGTGTCATTGGTGCTCAGGGTGGGAGTCAGTGGTGCTCAGTATAGGAGTCAGTGCTGCTCAGGGTGGGTGTCAGTGCTGCTCAGGGTGGGAGCCAGTGCTGCTCAGGGTGGGAGTCAGTGGTGCTCAGGGTGGGAGTCAGTGCTGCTCAGGATGGGTGTCAGTGCTGCTCAGGGTGGGAGTCAGTGCTGCTCAGGGTGGGTGTCAGTGCTGCTCAGGGTGGGAGTCAGTGCTGCTCAGGGTGGGAGTCAGTGGTGCTCAGGGTGAGTGTCAGTGCTGCTCAGGGTGGGAGACAGTGGTGCTCAGGGTGGGAGTCAGTGGTGCTCAGGGTGGGAGTCAGTGGTGCTCAGTATAGGAGTCAGTGGTGCTCAGGGTGGGAGTCAGTGGTGCTCAAGGTGGGTGTCAGTGCTGCTCAGGGTGGGTAACAGTGCTGCTCAGGATAGGAGTCAGTGGTGCTCAGGGTGGGAGTCAGTGCTGCTCAGGGTGGGAGTCAGTGCTGCTCAGGGTGGGAGTCAGTGCTGCTCAGGGTGGGTGTCAGTGCTGCTCAGGGTGGGTAACAGTGGTGCTCAGGGTGGGAGCCAGTGCTGCTCAGGGTGGGAGTCAGTGCTGCTCAGGGTGGGTGTCAGTGCTGCTCAGGGTGGGAGTCAGTGCTGCTCAGGGTGGGTGTCAGTGCTGCTCAGGGTGGGAGTCAGTGCTGCTCAGGGTGGGAGTCAGTGGTGCTCAGGGTGAGTGTCAGTGCTGCTCAGGGTGGGAGTCAGTGGTGCTCAGGGTGGGAGTCAGTGGTGCTCAGGGTGGGAGTCAGTGGTGCTCAGTATAGGAGTCAGTGGTGCTCAGGGTGGGAGTCAGTGGTGCTCAGGGTGGGTGTCAGTGCTGCTCAGGGTGGGTAACAGTGCTGCTCAGGATAGGAGTCAGTGGTGCTCAGGGTGGGAGTCAGTGGTGCTCAGTATAGGAGTCAGTGGTGCTCAGGGTGGGAGTCAGTGGTGCTCAGGATAGGAGTCTGTGCTGCTCAGGGTGGGAGTCAGTGGTGCTCATGGTGGGAGTCATTGCTGCTTAGGGTGGGAGTCAGTGGTGCCTATGGTAGGTGTCGGTGCTATGTACAGACCTCGGCCTTTGTGTGTATATGTGTGTGTTGGGGGTGGGGGGTGGTAATGTGACTGAGGAGGGGGCTGCTGGTTGATGTAAGACTGAGGAGCAGGAGTTGCCCAGGCTGATCCTGTCTTCCTCTTACCATCTTATTTGATTTCCTCCTGACAAGAATGGGGGGGGGGGAGGGGACCCAGGATGTAGCCCAGGGAGCGCACATTTATCTGCTTACACAGATGAGGGAATGAGCTTCCCCAGTACAGGAATAAGGAATAATATGATATGGTCAGAGAGACATATTTAAAAAAACTATATTCAAACATTCTATATATTATTTTCATTATATATATTTAATAAATACACTTATAGTATCAGTAAGAGCCCATCGTCCCTTTCTATCATGTGGATCTCTCATGTGGTCTTTGTGCACTTTGCAGATTGTGCGAGCACTGGGCCAGGCGCAGACTTTCTGTATGTGTAATAGAGACAGTAAGTCAGAGATTGCCTCAGGCCAGGCATCACAGGAAAGGAGAAATGGCGTTTGTGGTGCGCCTGTTTGTGAATGAGCCCCCATACACCAGTTCTGTTGGTGGAATGGGTCCCTGTTACCTGTAGAATAGGGCGCTGCAGCTGCTGAGCGCGGAGTAACCTACAGGTCACTCATGCGCACAAGTGCCCCAACGTCTGGCGGAAGGAGCCGGACAGGGGCGGAGGGATCCAAAAGGATCCCTCATCGCAACCCGGATCTCCTTCCCATAGAGAAGGAGCGAACTGCGATGCCGGGGAAGGAGCATTTGCCATCTGAAGATGGCGAATGCTCCCGCAGTCAAGCTCTGAAAATATAATATTTTCGGAGATTGGTGAATTCTGTCCCCATACTAGTGTACAGGGACAGTGGGCCATTCCGCAAAAGATATCTCCTGCTTTACCTTAGTGATGAATGGCCCGATAACTTAATTTTTACAATTGTGGGTGAGAATGTGCTTTTGTAAAAATTAAGTGATGATGAATAGGCCCCTTTAACTGCAAATATTACGTTTCCTCCAGATGTGTGAAGGAGGGACTGCGGCAGATATCTCCGATACCAGCTGGGATCCCTTCATTGCCGCTGGCAGCCGCCTCCCCTATAGGTCTCTATGGGAGATGCGATGCTGCCAAATTTACCAATATCCAGAGTGCGATAAATTCCTGATGTTGTCCCCCGCAGCTAACGCCATCTGAAAATGGCATTAGCCTGTTGTAGCCTATGGGCTACACTGCGCATAATTAGCCAGCGGAGGGTTCCCCGGAATCATGCCCGGCAATGGCGGCTGCACATGGGTCATCAGTGGGACTGTGCATTCTCAGTAGCCTCAGTAGCGCTCCAGTTACAGTGCAGGGACTGGGGGCCTCATTCAGAGGCGGTCGGAGGATGCAAGCGGTCGCTCAGAAACTGGGGGGCCGCTTGCATCCTGACCACCCGCCTCTGTTTCGGTCGTTAGGCTGTGGGTTTACACACCCACAGCTCTAACGACCGCTAGGGTGAAGGTCGCGATGGTCAGAGACCATCGCGACCATCGGGGCTTATGACAAGACCCTAGGGTAGGGTCTCACTTGTCGTAAGCCCCGGAGAGCTTCTGGCTCTGTGAGAGCCAGAAGCTCTCCACTGACATCACTAGTGATGTCAGTGGGGCCTCCCCCAAATGGTAGGCGTTCCCATGGGAACGTCTCCGTTTGGGCTGCCACCCCCCTCCCGGCCCGCCTTCCAAACGGGGCGAGCTGTCAATCAACATCGACAGCTCGCCCCCTTTGGAAAGAGACCCGCTACGACCGGCGCTGTCGGTCGTAGCGGGTCTCAAGCATGCGCACGAGGGAGCCGGCTCCCTCGTGCGCATGCGCACTGGCCAAACATCGAGGCGGCCGTGCGGTTGTAGACTGAACGGCCGCCTCTGAATTAAGCCCTGGATCTTTCGGAGCCCCTGTCCATGTGGGTGCTGGATGATACATTCTGTCGCTATGATCGCATCTTGCAATGTGATCATGGGTGGTAATGTTATGCCCAGATCACATTGCTAATGCCATCATTAATAATTATTATTATCATTTATTTATATGGCGCCACAAGTGTTCCGCAGCACCTTACATAGTACATAAACAAGTTGTAGACAAGCAATTTACAGAACAATACAATACAGGACAAGGACATGGATAATAGACATTGCTACATTAGTGACCATAACACCCAGATAAGCAACAGAACATAAGCACCAAGTGTTAGGTGCCCTGGTGGGGGGTAAGAAGAAGATGAAAGTAAAGTAGGGAGAAGCACAAGAGGGCAGAGGGCCCTGCTCGTATGAGCTTACATTCTAAAATTTTACATTCTACATTATTCTTGTCTCTTCCTGTTGTGTATCCCATTTATCTCTTATCCGTCTCTTTTACCAGACTTGTCTCTTGTCCCTGTTGTTCGAACCCAACCTATGTGCCCCCTCCCCCCGCCTAGACTGTGCCACTTTGTCTCCATTTGCAGCTTCAGTCTTACATCCTTTATCCCTGAGCCCACATGAGAAGCAGCACTGAAATAATCCTGTATGAGTGTGGTCTAGAGCTGTATAGCGCCCCCTGACTTAGGAAGCCTCCTATTGCAGACACACAGGATGTTCTTGTCTTGTACATCAGCGGGTCCAAAGGGGCGAGGGGGAGCAGCCAGCAGCCGTGTCAGTACATCATCTGTAGGGGGCTGCAGGTGGGCTCCTGAGCCTGGCAGGGATTGTTGCCACCCTGGTTGCTACTCTACACTCCCATGGGGCAGAGTTACTTGGCCTATGCAATTCATTGCTTTCAGCCTGGAAGCCAGTGTAGCACATACATTACCAGCACTGCCTGGTTGGATGTGTACATACATTGCCAGCACTGCCAGGTTGTATGTGTACATACATTACCAGCACTGCCAGGTTGGATGTGCACATACGTTGCCAGCACTGCCAGGTTGGTTGTGTACATACGTTGCCAGCACTGCCAGGTTGGATGTGTACATACATTACCAGCACTGCCAGATTGGATGCGTACATACATTACCAGCACTGCCAGGTTGGATGTGTACATACATTGCCAGCACTGCCAGGTTGGATGTGTACATACATTGCCAGCACTGCCAGGTTGGATGTGTACATACATTACCAGCACTGCCAGGTTGGATGTGTACATACGTTGCCAGCACTGCCAGGTTGGATGTGTACATACATTGCCAGCACTGCCAGGTTGGTTGTGCACATACGTTGCCAGCACTGCCAGGTTGGATGTGTACATACATTGCCAGCACTGCCAGGTTGGATGTGTACATACATTGCCAGCACTGCCAGGTTGGATGTGTACATACATTGCCAGCACTGCCAGGTTGGATGTGTACATACATTGCCAGCACTGCTAGTTTGGATGTGTACATACATTACCAGCACTGCCAGGTCGGATGTGTACATACATTGCCAGCACTGCCAGGTCGGATGTGTACATACGTTGCCAGCACTGCCAGGTTGGATGTGCACATACGTTGCCAGCACTGCCAGGTTGGATGTGCACATACATTGCCAGCACTGCCAGGTTGGATGTGCACATACATTGCCAGCACTGCCAGGTTGGTTGTGCACATACATTGCCAGCACTGCCAGGTTGGATGTGCACATACATTACCAGCACTGCCAGGTTGGATATGCACATACATTACCAGCACTGCCAGGTTGGATATGCGCATACATTACCAGCACTGCCAGGTTGGATGTGTACATACATTGCCAGCACTGCTAGTTTGGATGTGTACATACATTACCAGCACTGCCAGGTCGGATGTGTACATACATTGCCAGCACTGCCAGGTCGGATGTGTACATACGTTGCCAGCACTGCCAGGTTGGTTGTGCACATACATTGCCAGCACTGCCAGGTCGGATGTGTACATACATTGCCAGCACTGCCAGGTTGGATGTGCACATACATTGCCAGCACTGCCAGGTTGGTTGTGCACATACATTGCCAGCACTGCCAGGTTGGATGTGTACATACATTACCAGCACTGCCAGGTTGGATGTGTACATACATTACCAGCACTGCCAGGTTGGATGTGTACATACATTACCAGCACTGCCAGGTTGGATGTGTACATATGTTGGCAGCACTGCCAGGTTGGATGTGTACATACGTTGCCAGCACTGCCAGGTTGGATGTGTACATACGTTGCCAGCACTGCCAGGTTGGATGTGTACATACATTGCCAGCACTGCCAGGTTGGATGTGTACATACGTTGCCAGCACTGCCAGGTTGGATGTGTACATACGTTGCCAGCACTGCCAGGTTGGATGTGTACATACGTTGCCAGCACTGCCAGGTTGGATGTGTACATACGTTGCCAGCACTGCCAGGTTGGATGTGTACATACATTGCCAGCACTGCCAGGTTGGATGTGTACATACATGTCTTGGAATTACATAGCTCCCAATATTCTGCATGTAGCCCCATACACAATGGAACCGTTTCTCCAATTATTTAGGCTGAATGAAATGATTAATGTAAAACAAAGGGAAGCAGGAGGAGAACATGACTACAAATGACCCTCTTGGGTATCAGTTAATTATGAAACATAACAGCAGAATTACATTCAATTCAGCATGTTATGTACATGAAGCCTTTAAGTGTCGTTAGCATTTCTGTATGAGCGCATATAAATAAGTAACACCGGTCACTTCACTGACTAATGGAGTTACTCCCATGGCTGAGAGCTCCATTGTTCTAAGGGTATCGCCTTGCACTGAACTGAAGTGTTCTGCCTGTTGTTATGGTGTAACTGGCAATATGTGACCCCCCCCCCCCTCCTCTCCTCCCGACAGTAAGAATAGCAAATATGTGAGGAGACAGGATTCTACTAAACATTTACAGAAACTAAGCAGTAAACTTCCAACATTGTCTAATTAATGGACAATGGGACTGATTCTCTACCGATCGCAACTGCGATTAAGCACGCAATGGGCCGATTATTGCGTTCTGCACATACGTATGCGCGAGCTGGCCACTGTGTTTTGTACTACGATCGCAGTGACTACGCAGACCCATAGCAGAGTGATTGACAGGAAGTGCTGTGGTGGCATAGCGTTCGCAACGGATTAGCGTACTATCGCAGTTGAACTGCGTGCGTAATGGCTATTGCAATCGCAGTTGTGATCGGCAGAGACTCAGGCCCAATGTGCAGCTCCGCAGTCCTCAGGGGGTTCTGCATCTTGACACATTGACATAGATTTTGTTGTTAGTGCGAATCCTTTGTGTGTTCTCTGCCGGATACAGCGAGCCCCGGTCCTCACTATACCATTGTAGTCATCGAATGGATTTTACCTGCCCCCACACTCACAATACTTACTAGGGGTAGCGCAGTAGCTTAAATATGAGCAAACTGATAGCGATGTAGGATAGGGAGGACCTACACCTGTATATAGTCTGCCAGTTCTTCCGGGCTTAGTCTAGACGATAACAAAGCTGCCCGTATAGGCGCAATTTGCCCTTTTTATTTTTGCAAATTGCATTTTTCTTTAGCAGTTCCTGAGCGCCGTGCTCACTAACGCTCCCTTGCGCTCATAGGGAGGAGACAGGGGTTGGAAGGGGTGTGCTGGCATGGTGAAAGTACTATATGGGTGCGTTTGTGCAAAATTCGTCTCATTGTAACCACAGGAAGACGCCTCTGCCCCGATCTGCAGGGGTAACACTTACCAGTGTTTGATCCCTGTTGCAGAATGTGAGCTGACCTCGGTGACATTCAGCGACAGCTTCTGAGTGACTGACTGCACCTGAATACGTCCCTCTCATACTGTTACTATTAGTAGTGTGGCTGCTGCACATTATTACAGTGATACTAGCAATGGGCTCACAGCAATAAAGCAGATTATCATTTCATCTGATAAAGGGGAAGATGAGGAATTTGCGCATTATTTTAAACTTAATTAGTACTTTCATTTAGTCTTCATGTCATGTTCTAATTTCCTTTTACAGATTAAATATGACTTTACTAGTTAATAATAACACTTTCCAGTCATGTACTATAGGAGCCTATTCATCATCGAAGGTCATTGCTACGGTGAGGGGACAACTGCTCCAAAAAGCAGCTATCCCCCTGGTTAGTATCGCACCTGCAGATGTAGCTCCGTTATTTACCTCCTCCCCGACAGCCCGGCTATGCATGCGTGATCCAGGCACATACACTACTGTTCTCTCCCGGTGTAACCCAGGCGCATATACTACTGTTCTCTCCCGGTGTATCCCAGGCGCATATACTACTGTTCTCTCCCGGTGTAACCCAGGCACATATACTACTGTTCTCTCCCGGTGTAACCCAGGCACATATACTACTGTTCTCTCCCGGTGTAACCCAGGCACATATACTACTGTTCTCTCCCGGTGTAACCCAGGCGCATATACTACTGTTCTCTCCCGGTGTAACCCAGGCGCATATACTACTGTTCTCTCCCGGTGTAACCCAGGCGCATATACTACTGTTCTCTCCTGGTGTAACCCAGGCGCATATACTACTGTTCTCTCCTGGTGTAACCCAGGCGCATATACTACTGCTCTCTCCTGGTGTAACCCAGGCGCATATACTACTGTTCTCTCCTGGTGTAACCAAGGCCCATATACTACTGTTCTCTCCTGGTGTAACCCAGGCTCATATACTACTGTTCTCTCCTGGTGTAACCCAGGCGCATATACTACTGTTCTCTCCTGGTGTAACCCAGGCGCATATACTACTGTTCTCTCCTGGTGTAACCCAGGCGCATATACTAGTGTTCTCTCCTGGTGTAACCCAGGCGCATATACTACTGTTCTCTCCTGGTGTAACCCAGGCGCATACACTACTGTTCTCTCCTGGTGTAACCCAGTCGCATATACTACAGTTCTCTCCTGGTGTAACCCAGTCGCATATACTACTGTTCTCTCCTGGTGTAACCCAGGCGCATATACTACTGTTCTCTCCTGGTGTAACCCAGGCGCATATACTACTGTTCTCTCCTGGTGTAACCCAGGCGCATACACTACTGTTCTCTCCTGGTGTAACCCAGTCGCATATACTACAGTTCTCTCCTGGTGTAACCCAGTCGCATATACTACTGTTCTCTCCTGGTGTAACCCAGGCGCATATACTACTGTTCTCTCCTGGTGTAACCCAGGCGCATATACTACTGTTCTCTCCCGGTGTAACCCAGGCCCATACACTACTGTTCTCTCCCGGTGTAACCCAGGCACATACACTACTGTTCTCTCCCGGTGTAACCCAGGCGCATAAACTACTGTTCTCTCCCGGTGTAACCCAGGCGCATACACTACTGTTCTCTCCCGGTGTAACCCAGGCGCATACACTACTGTTCTCTCCCGGTGTAACCCAGGCGCATACACTACTGTTCTCTCCCGGTGTAACCCAGGCGCATATACTACTGTTCTCTCCTGGTGTAACCAAGGCCCATATACTACTGTTCTCTCCTGGTGTAACCCAGGCTCATATACTACTGTTCTCTCCTGGTGTAACCCAGGCGCATATACTACTGTTCTCTCCTGGTGTAACCCAGGCGCATATACTACTGTTCTCTCCTGGTGTAACCCAGGCGCATATACTAGTGTTCTCTCCTGGTGTAACCCAGGTGCATATACTACTGTTCTCTCCTGGTGTAACCCAGGCGCATACACTACTGTTCTCTCCTGGTGTAACCCAGTCGCATATACTACAGTTCTCTCCTGGTGTAACCCAGTCGCATATACTACTGTTCTCTCCTGGTGTAACCCAGGCGCATATACTACTGTTCTCTCCTGGTGTAACCCAGGCGCATCGCATATACTACTGTTCTCTCCTGGTGTAACCCAGGCCCATACACTACTGTTCTCTCCCGGTGTAACCCAGGCACATACACTACTGTTCTCTCCCGGTGTAACCCAGGCGCATAAACTACTGTTCTCTCCCGGTGTAACCCAGGCGCATACACTACTGTTCTCTCCCGGTGTAACCCAGGCGCATACACTACTGTTCTCTCCCGGTGTAACCCAGGCGCATACACTACTGTTCTCTCCCGGTGTAACCCAGGCGCATACACTACTGTTCTCTCCCGGTGTAACCCAGGCGCATATACTACTGTTCTCTCCCGGTGTATCCCAGGCGCATATACTACTGTTCTCTCCCGGTGTAACCCAGGCGCATATACTACTGTTCTCTCCCGGTGTAACCCAGGCACATATACTACTGTTCTCTCCCGGTGTAACCCAGGCACATATACTACTGTTCTCTCTCGGTGTAACCCAGGCGCATATACTACTGTTCTCTCCCGGTGTAACCCAGGCGCATATACTACTGTTCTCTCCCGGTGTAACCCAGGCGCATATACTACTGCTCTCTCCTGGTGTAACCCAGGCGCATATACTACTGCTCTCTCCTGGTGTAACCCAGGCGCATATACTACTGCTCTCTCCTGGTGTAACCCAGGCGCATATACTACTGTTCTCTCCTGGTGTAACCCAGGCCCATATACTACTGTTCTCTCCTGGTGTAACCCAGGCGCATATACTACTGTTCTCTCCTTGTGTAACCCAGGTGCATATACTACTGTTCTCTCCCGGTGTGACCCACGCACATGTACTACTGATCTCTCCCGGTGTAACCCAGGCACATACACTACTGTTCTCTCCTGGTGTAACCCAGGCACATACACTACTGTTCTCTCCTGGTGTAACCCAGGCACATACACTACTGTTCTCTCCCGGTGTAACCCAGGCGCATATACTACTGTTCTCTCCCGGTGTAACCCAGGCGCATATACTACTGCTCTCTCCCGGTGTAACCCAGGCGCATATACTACTGCTCTCTCCCGGTGTAACCCAGGCGCATATACTACTGCTCTCTCCTGGTGTAACCCAGGCACATATATACTACTGCTCTCTCCTGGTGTAACCCAGGCACATATACTACTGCTCTCTCCTGGTGTAACCCAGGCGCATATACTACTGCTCTCTCCTTGTGTAACCCAGGCGCATATACTACTGCTCTCTCCTGGTGTAACCCAGGCGCATATACTACTGTTCTCTGCTGGTGTAACCCAGGCGCATACACTACTGTTCTCTCCTGGTGTAACCCAGGCGCATACACTACTGCTCTCTCCTGGTGTAACCCAGGCGCATATACTACTGTTCTCTCCGGGTGTAACCCAGGCACATATACTACTGCTCTCTCCTGGTGTAACCCAGGCACATATACTACTGTTCTCTCCGGGTGTAACCCAGGCACATATACTACTGCTCTCTCCTGGTGTAACCCAGGCGCATATACTACTGCTCTCTCCTGGTGTAACCCAGGCGCATATACTACTGTTCTCTCCTGGTATAACCCAGGCACATATACTACTGTTCTCTCCTGGTGTAACCCAGGCACATACACTACTGTTCTCTCCTGGTGTAACCCAGGCACATACACTACTGCTCTCTCCCGGTGTAACCCAGGCACATATACTACTGCTCTCTCCCGGTGTAACCCAGGCACATATACTACTGTTCTCTCCCGGTGTAACCCAGGCACATATACTACTGTTCTCTCCTGGTGTAACCCAGGCACATATACTACTGTTCTCTCCTGGTGTAACCCAGGCACATACACTACTGTTCTCTCCTGGTGTAACCCAGGCCCATATACTACTGTTCTCTCCTGGTGTAACCCAAGCACATACACTACTGTTCTCTCCTGGTGTATCCCAGGCACATACACTACTGTTCTCTCCTGGTGTAACCCAGGCACATATACTACTGTTCTCTCCTGGTGTAACCCAGGCACATATACTACTGCTCTCTCCTGGTGTAACCCAGGCACATATACTACTGTTCTCTCCTGGTGTAACCCAGGCACATATACTACTGTTCTCTCCTGGTGTAACCCATATATACTACTGTTCTCTCCTGGTGTAACCCAGGCACATACACTACTGTTCTCTCCTGGTGTAACCCAGGCACATATACTACTGTTCTCTCCTGGTGTAACCCAGGCACATATACTACTGTTCTCTCCTGGTGTAACCCAGGCACATATACTACTGCTCTCTCCTGGTGTAACCTAGGCACATATACTACTGTTCTCTCCTGGTGTAACCCAGGCACATATACTACTGTTCTCTCCTGGTGTAACCCAGGCACATATACTACTGTTCTCTCTTGGGTAAACCAGGTGCCTACGCTACCTTGCTGAACCAGAATGATTTTTGCTCTTGCGATTTAGATTCAAATTGCTTCCAACACGAGCCCCAATATATTTGTCACATGCATTTTCCAAGTCTATCAGTTTATATGATTCTCCATAACAACCGCTGGGATACTACTTCATGGATTTACTGCCCTTTCCTCCTAATGTCACCTATGTCTTCCTCCCTCCAATATCACAGTGTGTCTCCTTGTTCTGGAATCTCTCTTATTACAGAGATCTGCCTTCCTGACCACTATTATTGCTTCTCTATCATTTTCCCTCCATCCCGTCTCTTCTCTAGATCTCTATGTCTTTCCTGCTATGTACTATGATGCATAACTTGCACCAATTCATTGGCGCTCTATAAATATTTAAATTTCTGTAAATTTGAATATGAGATCTCTATTACTGTACTCTATGCCCAGAGTGAGTCCTTTCCCGTGACCTATAGGGCGGCAATACAACCTCGGTTTTCCTGCCACTAATATCTATTTACTTGTGTCCTACTAGCTTATACGGGTGGTGACCACACTGATCCCTTCCATTCATATCCTCTGGTTCTAGAACTCCAAGGTCCCATCTCTTTGTTGTTGTCATTGCACCAAGATGATTTACTCTGTATTGCTAGCTGTATACTAACCACACATGTAGTCACACACTACATACACAGGTCTAGACCAGCTTGTAGCCAATCACAGCATTAGAGCATTCACAGGTCGAGAGTAACCTGCAGCCAATCACAGCATTAGATCGTTTACAGGTCTAGACCAACCTGTAGCCAATGAGAGCATTCGAACATCCACAGGACTAGGCCAACTTACAGGCTATCAAAAAATCTAAAAATCCACAAGACTAGACCAATTTGCAGCCAATCGGAGCATTAGAATACTGACAGGTCTAGACCAATCTGTAGCCAATCCGAACATTAGAACATCCACAAGGCTAGACCTTGTAGCCAATCAGAGCATTCGAACATTCCATGGGATAGACCAATTTGCAGCAAATCAGAGCATTAGAATACTGACAGGTCAAGACCAACCTGTAGTCAATCTGAGAAGTAAAGATTCCACAGGGCTAGACCTTGTTGCCAATCAGAGCATTAGAACATCCACAGGGCTAGACCAACATTTAGCCAATTAGAGCATTAAAACATCCACAGGGCTAGACCAACTTGCAGCCAATCAGAGCATTAGAACACCCACAGGGCTAGACCATCTTGTAGCCAATCAGAGCATTAGAATAGTCACATAACTAGAACAACCAGTAGCCAATCAGAGCATTAGAACATTCTTAGGACTAGACCACTTTGTAGCCAATCAGAGCATTAGAACATTGAAAGGACTAGACCAACTTGCAGACAATCAGAGCATTAAAACATCCACAGGTCTTGACCACCCTGTAGCCAATCAGAGCATTAGAACATCCACAGGGCTAGACCAACCTGTAGCCAATCAGAGCATTAGAACATCCACAGGGCTAGACCAACATGTAGCCAATCAGATAATTAGAACATCCATATGGCTAGATCAACCTGTAGCCAATCAGATCATTAGAATATCCATAGGGCTAGACCAACCTGTAGCCAATCAGAGCATTAGAATATCCACAGAGCTAGACCAACCTGTAGCCATTCAGAGCATTAGAATATCTGAAGGGCTAGACTAACCTGTACCAATCAGAGCATTAGAACAGTCACAAAACTAGAACAACCAGTAGCCAATCAGAGCATTAGAACATTCACAGGACTAGACCACCCTGTAGTCAATCAGAGCATTAGAATACTCACAGGACCTGACCAATCGGTAGCCAATCAGAGCATTAGAACAGTCACAAAACTAGAACAACCAGTAGCCAATCAGAGCATTAGAACATTCACAGGACTAGACCACCCTGTAGCCAATCAGAGCATTAGAATACTCACAGGACCTGACCCAATCGGTAGCCAATCAGAGCATTAGAACAGTCACAAAACTAGAACAACCAGTAGCCAATCAGAGCATTAGAACATTCATAGGACTAGACCACCCTGTACCCAATCAGAGCATTAGAATACTCACAGGACCTGACCAATTGGTAGCCAATCAGAGCATTAATAATAATAATAATAATAATTTATTTACAGCAGAAATAGTTGTGTCGCTATGTAATGCTTCCATCTAACGCTGCCCTAGGTGGCTACGCAGGGGTTCCTTACAGGTCTATTTGTAGAGAGTACACAGATTCCCATATTCATCCTTCACTATTCACCTTATACTCATTTTATTCATTCTTTTCTGGAAACCTCTCCGGCCTTACAGCCGACAGCAGCGCAAGGCTACACAGGGTGTCGGCACACATAGACTGACAGAAACAGCAGATAAATCTAGGATTACCATTGTAAGGAATACAGGCCTGTACTGGGGAATGCTGATTCTGTAACTGTTACACAGAGGACGGCCTAGTGTTAATAGCATCCAATGCATCTTGTATTATCAACCAAAATCCTCAGGGGCACTTAATGAGTGTAAGATATTGGGGTGGGGGAGGGACGGTGTGAGCGCAGTCTTACAGTAAATATATATTGGAGAGCTCCGCTTTGGCAAGGGATGACATGTTGTCTCCACAGTATGTATGTACATAGAGCTTAGCGTAGCCTACACGCAGTGCTACACATGCTATATGGCAAAGGATTCGCAGGAGAAGAGAGTGCGTGTGCTACAGTGCAATATTATAATACATCATCTGCACCAGAGCAGGCGTCTCATAACCAAAGCTGGGACCTAGTGCCTGAGCCAGTAACATACTAATCCTCCGGTAAAGGCGGAATGATCCCTAACTAACATTGAGACCTACTGTACAGTATATGGAAATATACTAGGTGCTGATGACAATGATAGAAAATCAAGATAACACGACTTTGTGCAATACGTTCCCCATCACTGGAAGGAAGTGACAGGACATTTAGCCTAAATGCCTGATAGGATCAATATCTCAGAGTTACACACACAGCAAAATAATATACGGAGAATATATATACTAGAAATAGGGAGAACGCATAATAGTATGGACAGAAGGGGAGTGGGGTTATATTGGGGGCACTCAGGTTAGTATAGACAGAAGGGGAGTGGGGTTATATTGGGGCACTCAGGTTAGTATGGACAGAAGGGGAGTGGGGTTATATTGGGGGCACTCAGGTTAGTATAGACAGAAGGGGAGTGGGGTTATATTGGGGCACTCAGGTTAGTATGGACAGAAGGGGAGTGGGGGTTATATTGGGGGCACTCAGGTTAGTATAGACAGAAGGGGAGTGGGGTTATATTGGGGCACTCAGGTTAGTATGGGCAGAAGGGGAGTGGGGTTATATTGGGGGCACTCAGGTTAGTATGGATAGAAGGGGAGTGGGGGGTTATATTGGGGGCACTCAGGTTACTATGGACAGAAGGGGAGTGGGGGGTTATATTGGGGGCACTCAAGTTAGTATGGACAGAAGGAGAGTGGGGTTAGATTGGGGGCACTCAGGATAGTATAGACAGAAGGGGAGTGGGGTTATATTGGGGGCACTGAGGTTAGTATAGACAGAAGGGGAGTGGGGGTTATATTGGGAGCACTCAGGTTAGTATAGACAGAAGGGGAGTGGGGTTATATTGGGAGCACTCAGGATAGTATAGACAGAAGGGGAGTGGGTTTATATTGGGGGTACTCAGGTTAGTATAGACAGAAGGGGAGTGGGGTTATATTGGGGACACTCAGGTTAGTATAGACAGAAGGGGAGTGGGGGTTATATTGGGGGCACTCAGGATAGTAAAGACAGAAGGGGAGTGGGTTTATATTGGGGGCACTTAGGTTAGTATAGACAGAAGGGGAGTGGGGTTATATTGGGGCACTCAGGTTAGTATGGACAGAAGGGGAGTAGGGGTTATATTGGGGGCACTCAGCTAAGTATGGATAGAAGGGGAGTGGGGTTATATTGGGGGCACTCAGGTTAGTATAGACAGAAGGGGAGTGGTGTTATATTGGGGCACTCAGGTTAGTATAGACTGAAGGGGAGTGGGGGTTATATTGCAGGCACTCAGGTTAGTATGGACAGAAGGGGAGTGGTGTTATATTGGGGCACTCAGGTTAGTATGGACAGAAGGGGAGTGGGGTTATATTGGGGCACTCAGGTTAGTATGGACAGAAGGGGAGTGTGGGCTATATTGGGAGCACTCCGGTTAGTTTAGACAGAAGGGGAGTGGTGTTATATTGGGGCACTCAGGTTATTATAGACAGAAGGGGAGTGGGTTTATATTTTTTGGGTACTCAGGTTAGTATAGACAGAAGGGGAGTGGGGTTATATTGCAGGCACTCAGGTTAGTATAGACAGAAGGGGAGTGGGGTTATATTGCAGGCACTCAGCTTAGTATAGACAGAAGGGGAGTGGGGTTATATTGGGGCACTCAGGTTAGTATGGACAGAAGGGGAGTGGGGGTTATATTGCGGCACTCACGTTAGTATAGACAGAAGGGGAGTGGGGTTATATTGCAGGCACTCAGGTTAGTATAGACAGAAGGGGAGTGGGGGTTATATTGCAGGCACTCAGGTTAGTATAGACAGAAGGGAAGTGGAGGTTATATTGGGGGTACTCAGGTTAGTATGGACAGAAGTGGAGTGGGGTTATATTGGGGGCACTCAGGTTAGTATAGACAGAAGGGAAGTGGAGGTTATATTGGGGGTACTCAGGTTAGTATGGACAGAAGGGGAGTGGGGTTATATTGGGGGCACTCAGGATAGTATAGACAAGGGGAGTGGGGTTATATTGGGGGCACTCAGGTTAGTATGGACAGAAAGGAGTGGGGTTATATTGGGGGCACTCAGGTTAGAATGGACAGAAGGGGAGTGGGGGTTATATTGGGGGTACTCAGGTTAGTATGGACAGAAGGGGAGTGGGGTTATATTGGGAGAACTCAGGTTAGTATAGACAGAAGGGGAGTGGGGTTATATTGGGGGCACTCAGGTTAGTATGGACAGAAGAGAAGTGGAGGGTTATATTGGGGGAACTCAGGTTAGTATGGACAGAAGGGGAGTGGGGTTATATTAGGAGAACTCAGGTTAGTATGGACAGAAGGGGAGTGGGAGTTATATTGGGGGCACTCAGGATAGTATAGACAGAAGGGGAGTGGGGTTATTTTGGGGCACTCAGGTTAGTATGGAGAGAAGGGGAGTGGGGGTTATATTGGGGCACTCAGGTTAGCATAGACAGAAGGGGAGTGGAGGTTATATTGCAGGCACTCAGGTTATTATAGACAGAAGGGGAGTGGGGTTATATTGGGGTCACTCAGGTTAGTATGGACAGCAGGGGAGTGGGGGTTATATTGGGGGCACTCAGGTTAGTATAGACAGAAGGGGAGTGGGGATATATATTGGGGCACTCAGGTTAGTATGGACAGAAGGGGAGTGGGGGTTATTTTGGGGCACTCAGGTTTGAATGGACAGAAGGGGAGTGGGGGTTATATTGCAGGCACTCAGGTTAGTATAGACAGAAGAGAAGTGGAGGTTATATTGGGGGTACTCAGGTTAGTATGGACAGGAGGGGAGTGGGGTTATATAAGGGTGAATAGTGTGGGCTTGGGGTGCATAGTATGGGCTTGGGGTGCATAGTGTGAGCTTGGGGTGAATAGTGTAGGCTTGGGGTGCATAGTGTGGGCTTGGGGTGAATAATGTGGACATGGTTGGAATAGTGTGGGCCTGGGGTGAATAGTGCGGGCTTGGGGTGCATAGCGTGGGCTTGGGGTGAATAGTGTGGGCTTGAGGTGCATAGTACGGGCTTGGAGTGCATAGCGTGGGTTTGGGGTGAATAGTGTGGGCTTGGGGTGAATAATGTGGGCTTGGGGTGAATAGTGTGGACATGGTTGGAATAGTGTGGGCTTGGGGTGCATCATATGGGCTTGGGGTGAATAGCGTGGGCTTGGGGTGCATCGTGTGGGCTTGGGGTGAATAGCGTGGGCTTGGGGTGCATCGTGTGGGCTTGAGGTGAATAGTATGTGGACGGCACAAATAGTGTGGGCTTGGGGTGCATAGCGTTGGTTTGGGGTTCATAGCATGGGCTTGGGATGCATAGTGCAGGTTTGGGGTGAATAGTCTAGACTTGGGTTGAACCTTCAAAAGAGATGAGGCTAAACCCATTTGGTTTTGCTGCCATTCAGGAAATACTTATGTTGCTGTCATGTCCCCAGCACCACTACCTACCACTGTGCCACCTCTACAGCTGTCTCTCCCCACACACGGCTTATTATAGTGACAGATGTTCTTATTTTCCTGCGCTGGCTCATTTTATCACCGATTTTATAGCAAAACCAAATTAACATTCAACTATCTCCTCACCCCTTAATTCCGATGTGTCACAACAGAGCCACAAATTGCTATCTCCAGTCTATGAGATCCTGTGCTAATTGCAGATCCAGCCTGGCTTGGTGTTTATTAGCAGGCTGTATGAACAAGGAGCCCCCCTCCCCTCCAGGCGTCCCCCAGAGCCAGGCTCTGCGCTGACATTAATGACCACTTCTTCTTGGGGCGTCGGTTCTATGTCCCTGACACATTTCAGGAGCTCTCACGGGCTGGACAGCTCCCCGGCAGAGTGCGCCCTGGCCATCCTTTAGGGCTCCATCACCCAACTCAGCCATCAGTCCATAGGACCCCAGCGCACTGAGACTTGGGAGGGGGGTGCACTGATTAATCAGTCAGCCCATCCTGCCTGTGAATTAGCTTCCTCCATGACCAGCAACCTAGTGCTTGAGATTTCTGTGTCTACAGGCAAAAGGAGGGGGAGGGAGGACGCATTAACTCTTCCCTGCCCCAGTGCACTTACTCCCTGGCATTTGGAAGAGGAAATCACTGCTCCACGGTTTGAGTTGGTGGGGGGTTGCTGTGTAAGGGGTACATGAATTTCCCTTTTGATTTTTGGATTTTTTCTGGAGGAGGGGGGGGCGGAGGTTCTGCAGAGAGTGCCTGGAGAAGAATATTTTGCTTATTCCAGGGGTTGTTAGATTAGGTGGAGTCCCCAGTTCATTGGCTGCCGCTTATCACATGCCTTGCCTCTTATAGGGGGCTGAGGTTCACAAACTGCTTTACTGTGTTCATCTGGTAACTAAGTGTCTGTGCAGGGACCAGCTCCTCTCCCTGCGCTGGAAGCAATCGTTGGAGCAGGGAGGGCATTCCCACTGGGCAGGGGCGCAGCAGCCGGCACATGAGCCAGGCAGGGAGCTGGCAAGGGCACTCTCCAGCCGCAGACTCTTCCCCTCCTGCAGCTGTGATTTCTCTGTGAGGCTGAGTGAGAGGAGAAGCGCTGCTCTGCTCCAGGAGCCCAGCTGGGAGTGCGGTGTCTGCCCAGCACAGGTCACCCCTCATGCCAGGAGGCACAGTGTGAGGGGAGAGGGGGCTGTGCATGGGGATGTGTCTGCACCCCCCAACCTTGGCTGCCAGTTTGGATTTTGACGCTCTCCCCTGTGATTTCCTAGAATGGCCCGGTTTGGAGATGACCTGCCCACCCGCTATGGGACGGGGGTGCCAGGGGGAGCTGGCAGAGGGAGCAGCCGGCAAGGTGGACCCCAGCCCGGACAGAGGATGTACAAGCAGTCCATGGCACAGCGGGCGAGGACCATGGCTCTGTATAACCCCATCCCCGTCAAACAGAACTGCTTCACCGTCAACAGATCCCTCTTCATCTTCAGTGAGGACAATATCATCCGAAAATATGCCAAAAGGATCACTGAGTGGCCATATCCTTTACCCATGGGGTAACAGGGTGTCTATGGGCGAGTGTGGGGGGCTAGCCAATTCCTAACTGCATGGGTCTCACGACACGGGTGGGAGGTGGGGGGCAATGGGGCATGTATGGTACCTGGCTGGTCTGTATGCCGGTGTCAGGGTGATCGATGCCTAGTGACCCCTGACTGTGCCCACTGTCAGGCATTAGGGAGGAAGAGGGTGAGTCTGTATAGCAGGATGAATGGGGCATGGTATGGGAGAGCTAAGGGGCTGGTGGTCCAGCTGCAGGTGCCGGAGCCTTTGGGTGTGTGTTGGTTGCTGTGCTGGGATTGATTCCTTAGTAGGAGCCGCCAGGGCCTCCTGGCAGAAACCTAGCAACCCCTCTGCCACCATCATCTGCTCTACACCCCCTCTCTGTAATGCATGAACAGGCCATTCCCAGCTACCACTAGTCATCCCTCTATGGAATGGCCAGGTACAAGCCATTCCCAGCTACCACTAGTCATCCCTCTAAGGAATGGCCAGGTACAGGCCATTCCCAGCTACCACTAGTCATCCCTCTATGGAATGGCCAGGTACAGGCCATTCCCAGCTACCACTAGTCATCCCTCTATGGAATGGCAAGGTACAGGCCATTAGGTGTGTGCCAGCCAGGTAACCAGGAAACCCTGGCCTGGGGAGTGCCAGCTCTGTGACACAGAGGGGGGAGGGGGTAAGTCATTAGGTGACTGTGATAATGAGAGTGTTTCACCTGACACTGAGGCCTAAACTCCCCAACACTGACCCCCTCAGGCCTTATTCTTTATTAGTGTATGTTTTTGTGTTGTGTGTATGGTGTAGGTGTGTGTACATGTGTTTGTTGTGTGTGTGTGTATATTGGTTGTCTGTATAGCATGTTGTGTTTGTGTCAATATTTGGTGTATGTGTACA
This sequence comes from Taudactylus pleione, assembly GCA_031769625.1. Lineage (NCBI taxonomy): Eukaryota > Metazoa > Chordata > Amphibia > Anura > Myobatrachidae > Taudactylus > Taudactylus pleione. The sequence goes on from JAUIMM010000994.1 coordinate 270,663, forward strand.
AGTCTGTTGTGTGTGTAGTATATGATATGTGAAAATGTATAGTATGGTGTGTGGCATATTGTGTGTGTGTGTGTGTGTGTGTGTATGTGATGTGTTGTGTGTGTAGAATGTGGATGTAGTATGACATTTGTGTATGTGTGTTGTGTATTGTGTGTTTATCATTGTTGTGTATGTGGTATGTCTGAATGTCTGTGTGTAGTATTTTGTGTGTATGGTGTCTGGTGTGTGAATCTCTGTAGTATTGCGTGTGTTGTATATTGTGTGTGTGTAGTCTGTGTGTGAAGTATGTTTAGTGCATGTATGTTGTGTGTGTAGTTTATTGTGTGTTTTTGTCTGTTTGTAGTATGTGTATAGTTTGTTGAGTGTGTGTAGTATATACACTACATGTGTATGTCTTGTTTGTTTTGTGTGTAGTATATGGTATGTGCATGTCTGAGTGTGTGGCAAGTGGTTTGTGTTTTGTGTCTGTATGTGTAGTATATGCTGTTTTATGTTTTGTATTGTATATTGTGTAGTATGTGGTGTGTATTATATGTGTACATATGCCTTTTTTTTGTGTGTAGCATGTACTGTGTGTTATGTGTGCAGTAAGTGGTACTGTGTGTGTAGTATATTGTGTTGTTGTGTGCTTTAAATGGTACATGTGTGTCTAGTATGGTGTGTTGTGTGTGTAGCATGTGCTGTATGTTTTGTGTGCAGTGAGTGGCACTGTGTGTGTAGTATGTGCTGTATTTTATGTGTACAGTATGTGGCACAGTGTGTGTGTACTATGTGGCGTGTTATATGTGCAGTATACGGCAGTGTGTGTGTAGTTTCTGCTGTGTTATATGTGTACAGTATGTGGCACAGTGTGTGTGTAGTATGTACTGTCTATAGTATATAGCACAGTGTGTGTGTATCGTATGTGCTGTGTATAGTATGTGGCACATTGTGTATATAGTATGTGGTGTAATGTGTGTATAGTATTTGTTGTGTATAGTATGCAGCACAGTGTGTGTGTTTGTGTAGTATGCGGCACAGTGTGTGTAGTTTTTGTTGTGTGTCTGTGTGTAGTATATGTTGTGTATACTATGTAGCAAAGTTTGTGTGTGTTTATAGTATGTGTTGTGAATAGTATGTGGTACAGTGTGCGTGTGTAGTTTGTTATGTGTATAGTATGTGACCCAGTGTGTGTGTGTGTGTAGTATGTAGCTTAGTGTGTGTGTAGTTTGTGTTGTGTGCAGTATGTGGCACAGTGTGTGTGTAATTTGTGTTATGTATGTAACAGTGTGTGTAGTATGTGGCACTGTGTGGGTGTGTAAGTGACACAATGTGTGTAGTATGTGGCAGTGTGTGTGTAGTATGTGTTGTGTACAGTATGTGGCACAGTGTGTGTGTGTATGTGAATTATGAGGGAGTGTATGTATTGTGTATTAGGTCGCAGTGTGTGTGTGTGTGTGTAGATTGTGTTGTGTATAATATGTGGCACTGTGTGTGTGTATGTGGTACAGTGTGTGTGTAATTTGTGTATGTGACAGTGTGTGTAGTATGTGGCACTGTGTGTGTGTAAGTGACACAGTGTGTGTGTAGTATGTATTGTGTATAGTGTGTGTGTGTGTGTGTGAGAATTATGAGGCAGTGTATTTGTATTACGGGGCAGTGTGTGTGTAGATTGTGTTGTGTATAGTGTGTGTGTGATAAGGCAGTGTGTACTGTATGTGTAATGTTGGGATTGGGTGGTGCCCGGTGTGTAGCGCTCCCTGATGCTGCTGCCCCTGGTGCTGAACACGCTCCCCGTGCTCCCAGCATTATGTGCAGGCACCACAGCCCCAGTGATACAATGTATCCAGCACCAGTCACCGTGCAGCGGGGGTTACTGTATGGGGCATGTAATAGGGGTTTGCACCAACAACACATTATACAGATTATTATACACAGCTCCTGAACCAACAATTTTACGTACTTTTTTTTAGATTTTATAAGATGCTGTTATACAGTATATACCAATGTAATATTATATAAGATGCGATTATGCAGTATACACCTATGTAATATATGGGATGGATGCTGTTATACAGTATACACCTATGTAATATTGTATGAGATGGTACAGTATACACCTATTTGATGCTGTTATACAGTATACACCTTTGTAATATTATATGAGATTCTGTTATACAGTATACACCTATGTAATATTACATGAGATGATATTATATGGTATACACACCAATATCATATTATATAAAATACTATTACATAGTATACACCAATGTCATATTATATGAGATGCTATTATTAAGATTATAGAAATACTATTATATACACCAATGTAAGATTATAGGAGACGCTATTATATACACCAATGAAAGATTATAGGAGATGCTATTATATACACCAATGTAAGATTATAGGAGATGCTATTATATACACCAATGTAAGATTATAGGAGATGCTATTATATACACCAATGTAAGATTATAGGAGATGCTATTATATACACCAATGTAAGATTATAGGAGATGCTATTATATACACCAATGTAAGATTATAGGAGACGCTATTATATACACCAATGTAAGATTATAGGAGATGCTATTATATACACCAATGTAAGATTATAGGAGATGCTATTATATACACCAATGTAAGAATATAGGAGATGCTATTATATACACCAATGTAAGATTATAGGAGACGCTATTATATACACCAATGTAAGATTATAGGAGACGCTATTATATACACCAATGTAAGATTATAGGAGATACTATTATATACACCAATGTAAGATTATAGGAGACGCTATTATATACACCAATGTAAGATTATAGGAGACGCTATTATATACACCAATGTAAGATTATAGGAGACGCTATTATATACAGTAATGTAAGATTATAGGAGACGCTATTATATACACCAATGTAAGATTATAGGAGATGCTATTATATACACCAATGTAAGATTATAGGAGACGCTATTATATACATCAATGTAAGATTATAGGAGATGCTATTATATACACCAATGTAAGATTATAGGAGATGCTATTATATACACCAATGTAAGGTTATAGGAGATGCTATTATATACACTAATGTAAGATTATAGGAGATGCTATTATATACACCAATGTAAGGTTATAGGAGATGCTATTATATACACCAATGTAAGATTATAGGAGATGCTATTATATACACCAATGTAAGGTTATAGGAGATGCTATTATATACACCAATGTAAGATTATAGGAGATGCTATTATATACACCAATGTAAGATTATAGGAGATACTATTATATACACCAATGTAAGATTATAGGAGACGCTATTATATACACCAATGTAAGATTATAGGAGATGCTATTATATACACCAATGTAAGATTATAGGAGACGCTATTATATACACCAATGTAAGATTATAGGAGACGCTATTATATACACCAATGTAAGATTATAGGAGATGCTATTATATACACCAATGTAAGATTATAGGAGATGCTATTATATACACCAATGTAAGATTATAGGAGATGCTATTATATACACCAATGTAAGATTATAGGAGACGCTATTATATACACCAATGTAAGATTATAGGAGATGCTATTATATACACCAATGTAAGATTATAGGAGATGCTATTATATACACCAATGTAAGATTATAGGAGATGCTATTATATACACCAATGTAAGATTATAGGAGATGCTATTATATACACCAATGTAAGATTATAGGAGATACTATTATATACACCAATGTAAGATTATAGGAGATGCTATTATATACACCAATGTAAGATTATAGGAGATGCTATTATATACACCAATGTAAGATTATAGGAGACGCTATTATATACACCAATGTAAGATTATAGGAGATGCTATTATATACACCAATGTAAGATTATAGGAGATGCTATTATATACACCAATGTAAGATTATAGGAGACGCTATTATATACACCAATGTAAGATTATAGGAGACGCTATTATATACACCAATGTAAGATTATAGGAGACGCTATTATATACACCAATGTAAGGTTATAGGAGATGCTATTATATACAGTAATGTAAGATTATAGGAGACGCTATTATATACACCAATGTAAGATTATAGGAGACGCTATTATATACACCAATGTAAGATTATAGGAGACGCTATTATATACACCAATGTAAGATTATAGGAGACGCTATTATATACACCAATGTAAGATTATAGGAGACGCTATTATATACACCAATGTAAGGTTATAGGAGATGCTATTATATACAGTAATGTAAGATTATAGGAGACGCTATTATATACACCAATGTAAGATTATAGGAGATACTATTATATACACCAATGTAAGATTATAGGAGATGCTATTATATACACCAATGTAAGATTATAGGAGATGCTATTATATACACCAATGTAAGATTGTAGGAGACGCTCTTATATACACCAATATAAGATTATAGGAGATGCTATTATATACACCAATGTAAGATTATAGGAGATGCTATTATATACACCAATTTAAGATTATAGGAGACGCTCTTATATACACCAATGTAAGATTATAGGAGATGCTATTATATACACCAATGTAAGATTATAGGAGATGCTATTATATACAGTAATGTAAGATTATAGGAGACGCTCTTATATACACCAATGTAAGATTATAGGAGACGCTCTTATATACACCAATGTAAGATTATAGGATATCCTATTATATACACCAATGTAAGATTATAGGAGATGCTATTATATACACCAATGTAGATTATAGGAGATGCTATTATATACACCAATGTAAGATTATAGGAGATGCTATAATATACATCAATGTAAGATTATAGGAGATGCTATTATATACACCAATGTAAGATTATAGGAGATGCTATTATATACACCAATGTAAGATTATAGGAGATGCTATTATATACACCAATGTAAGATTATAGGAGATGCTATTATATACACCAATGTAAGATTATAGGAGATGCTATTATATACAGTAATGTAAGATTATAGGAGACGCTCTTATATACACCAATGTAAGATTATAGGAGACGCTCTTATATACACCAATGTAAGATTATAGGAGACGCTATTATATACACCAATGTAAGATTATAGGAGATGCTATTGTATACACCAATGTAAGATTATAGGAGATGCTATTATATACACCAATGTAAGATTATAGGAGATGCTATTATATACACCAATGTAAGATTATAGGAGATGCTATTATATACAGTAATGTAAGATTATAGGAGACGCTCTTATATACACCAATGTAAGATTATAGGAGACGCTCTTATATACACCAATGTAAGATTATAGGAGACGCTCTTATATACACCAATGTAAGATTATAGGAGACGCTATTATATACACCAGTGTAAGATTATAGGATATCCTATTATATACACCAATGTAAGATTATAGGAGACGCTCTTATATACACCAATGTAGATTATAGGAGATGCTATTATATACACCAATGTAAGATTATAGGAGATGCTATTATATACATCAATGTAAGATTATAGGAGATGCTATTATATACACCAATGTAAGATTATAGGAGACGCTATTATATACACCAATGTAAGATTATAGGAGATGCTATTATATACACCAATGTAAGATTATAGGAGATGCTATTATATACACCAATGTAAGATTATAGGAGACGCTATTATATACACCAATGTAAGATTATAGGAGACGCTATTATATACACCAATGTAGATTATAGGAGATGCTATTGTATACACCAATGTAAGATTATAGGAGATGCTATTATATACACCAATGTAAGATTATAGGAGACGCTATTATATACACCAATGTAAGATTATAGGAGATGCTATTATATACACCAATGTAAGATTATAGGAGATGCTATTATATACACCAATGTAAGATTATAGGAGATGCTATTATATACACCAATGTAAGATTATAGGAGACGCTATTATATACACCAATGTAAGATTATAGGAGATGCTATTATATACACCAATGTAAGATTATAGGAGATGCTATTATATACACCAATGTAAGATTATAGGAGATGCTATTATATACACCAATGTAAGATTATAGGAGATACTATTATATACACCAATGTAAGATTATAGGAGATGTTATTATATACACCAATGTAAGATTATAGGAGACGCTCTTATATACACTAATATAAGATTATAGGAGACGCTATTATATACACCAATGTAAGATTATAGGAGACGCTATTATATACACCAATGTAAGATTATAGGAGATACTATTATATACACCAATGTAAGATTATAGGAGATGCTATTATATACACCAATGTAAGATTATAGGAGATGCTATTATATACAGTAATGTAAGATTATAGGAGACGCTATTATATACACCAATGTAAGAGTATAGGAGACACTAATATATACACTAATGTAAGATTATAGGAGATACTATTATATACACCAATGTAAGATTATAGGAGATACTATTATATACACCAATGTAAGATTATAGGAGACGCTATTATATACACCAATGTAAGGTTATAGGAGATGCTATTATATACACCAATGTAAGATTATAGGAGACGCTATTATATACACCAATGTAAGATTATAGGAGATACTATTATATACACCAATGTAAGATTATAGGAGATACTATTATATACACCAATGTAAGATTATAGGAGATGCTATTATATACACCAATGTAAGATTATAGGAGATGCTATTATATACACCAATGTAAGATTATAGGAGATGCTATTATATACAGTAATGTAAGATTATAGGAGATGCTATTATATACACCAATGTAAGATTATAGGAGATGCTATTATATACACCAATGTAAGATTATAGGAGATGCTATTATATACACCAATGTAAGATTATAGGAGATACTATTATATACACTAATGTAAGATTATAGGAGATACTATTATATACACTAATGTAAGATTATAGGAGATGCTATTATATACACCAATGTAAGATTATAGGAGATGCTATTATATACACTAATGTAAGATTATAGGAGATACTATTATATACACCAATGTAAGATTATAGGAGATGCTATTATATACACCAATGTAAGATTATAGGAGATACTATTATATACACTAATGTAAGATTATAGGAGATGCTATTATATACACCAATGTAAGATTATAGGAGATGCTATTATATACACCAATGTAAGATTATAGGAGACGCTATAATATACAGTAATGTAAGATTATAGGAGACGCTATTATATACACTAATGTAAGATTATAGGAGATGCTATTATATACACCAATGTAAGATTATAGGAGATGCTATTATATACACCAATGTAAGATTATAGGAGATGCTATTATATACAGTAATGTAAGATTATAGGAGACGCTATTATATACACCAATGTAAGATTATAGGAGATGCTATTATACACACCAATGTAAGATTATAGGAGATGCTATTATATACACCAATGTAAGATTATAGGAGACGCTATTATATACACCAATGTAAGAGTATAGGAGACACTAATATATACACTAATGTAAGATTATAGGAGATACTATTATATACACCAATGTAAGATTATAGGAGATACTATTATATACACCAATGTAAGATTATAGGAGATGCTATTATATACACCAATGTAAGATTATAGGAGATGCTATTATATACAGTAATGTAAGATTATAGGAGATGCTATTATATACACCAATGTAAGATTATAGGAGATGCTATTATATACACCAATGTAAGATTATAGGAGATGCTATTATATACACCAATGTAAGATTATAGGAGATGCTATTATATACACTAATGTAAGATTATAGGAGATACTATTATATACACCAATGTAAGATTATAGGAGACGCTATTATATACACCAATGTAAGATTATAAGAGACGCTATTATATACACCAGTGAAAGATTATATAAGTTTTGAATCTGCACCATTGCGCTCACTCACACAGGTGACACAGTTGCAGCATTTGGTGTTGTCACATGTAGCAGAAGTTGTGTTTATTCTTTACATAAAAAACTTTTCTCAGCTCCTCAACCAATTTTTATTGTTTCTTTCTACATTTCCCATCACAACACAACAAATGTAACAGAATGACATTCTCACCATAATCCTTTCACGCATAATAAATTCTACATTTTATTTTACTAATAATATTACTATGACAAAGTTCTTATTTGGAAATTCATATACAGGGGCGAAAGTTTAAATTAAATTGTCATCAGAATATAGATGGTTTATTATCCTCCAAACTGCGCAGTTACAATCAGTAAAACATAGAACTTTCAATCTGTTTGTCTAGAATATTATAATTTAATTAGAAAATAAAGGATTACATACACACATACATATAAACACACACACACACACACACACACACACATTACGTACATACACGTTATATCTATAGGTCTCAAACATTAGAACAGAATGCTAAATATAGTCATAACTTTATAAGTTTGTTTATTTAAGTGTGTTTCATTGTTCACATGTTTGTCAGTAAGCATTGTAATAATATACAGTACATTGGCTATAGTTTGCCTCTACTTATTTTGCATTAAAAAAAGCACTATTGGCCTTGTTGGGTTTTCTAATCAACTAAAAAAGTTTATGTGGTCACTCGTGGTGACATTTGCGCCATCTCAGGGTCTAATGACTGTGTGATCTCTTTGTACAATACAATTAGGTGTTACTTCCCTGACATTAATTTCCTTAACCCTACTTACTCCGTTTGAATATATGATTTTAGCCACCATCATTGCCAACTGCATTGTCTTGGCTCTGGAACAGCACTTGCCGGAACATGACAAAACAGATATGTCCGAGAGGCTGGTAAGTAAGAGGCTCACTAGCCACCTTCTTCTCTGTGTAAGTAACTGTTGGTGATGAGGTTCTCTTCTCAATAGCCACCTTCTTCTCTGTGTAAGTCACTGTTGGTGATGAGGTTCTCTTCTCAATAGCCGCCTTCTTCCCTGTGTAAGTCACTGTTGGTGATGAGGTTCTTTGCTCACTAGCCGCCTTCTTCCCTGTGTAAGACACTGTTGGTGATGAGGTTCTCTTCTCAATAGCCGCCTTCTTCTCTGTGTAAGTCACTGTTGGTGATGAGGTTCTCTTCTCAATAGCCGCCTTCTTCCCTGTGTAAGTCACTGTTGGTGATGAGGTTCTTTGCTCACTGGCTGCCTTCTTCCCTGTGTAGACACTGTTGATGATGAGGTTCCCTGCTCAATAGCCGCCTTTTTCCCTGTGTAAGTAACTGTTGGTGATGAGGTTCTCTGCTCAATAGCCGCCTTCTTCCTTGTGTAAGTCACTGTTGGTGATGAGGTTCTCTGCTCACTAGCCGCCTTCTTCCCTGTGTAAGTAACTGTTGGTGATGAGGTTCTCTGCTCAATAGCCGCCTTTTTCCCTGTGTAAGTAACTGTTGGTGATGAGGTTCTCTGCTCACTAGCCGCCTTCTTCCCTGTGTAAGTAACTGTTGGTGATGAGGTTCTGTGCTCTCTGGCCGCCTTCTTCCCTGTGTAAGACACTGTTGGTGATGAGGTTCTCTGCTCACTAGGCGCCTTCTTCCCTGTGTAGACACTATTGGTGATGAGGTTCTCTGCTCACTGGCTGCCTTCTCCCCTGTGTAAGTCACTGTTGGTGATGAGGTTCTCTGCTCACTAGGCACCTTCTCCCCTGTGTAGACACTATTGGTGATGAGGTTCTCTGCTCACTAGCTGCCTTCTCCCCTGTGTAAGTCACTGTTGGTGATGAGGTTCCCTGCTCACTAGGCACCTTCTCCCCTGTGTAGACACTATTGGTGATGAGGTTCTCTGCTCACTAGCCGCCTTCTTCCCTGTGTAAGTAACTGTTGGTGATGAGGTTCTGTGCTCACTAGCCGCCTTCTTCCCTGTGTAAGTAACTGTTGGTGATGAGGTTCTCTGCTCAATAGCCGCCTTTTTCCCTGTGTAAGTAACTGTTGGTGATGAGGTTCTCTGCTCACTAGCCGCCTTCTTCCCTGTGTAAGTAACTGTTGGTGATGAGGTTCTGTGCTCTCTGGCCGCCTTCTTCCCTGTGTAAGACACTGTTGGTGATGAGGTTCTCTGCTCACTAGGCGCCTTCTTCCCTGTGTAGACACTATTGGTGATGAGGTTCTCTGCTCACTGGCTGCCTTCTCCCCTGTGTAAGTCACTGTTGGTGATGAGGTTCTCTGCTCACTAGGCGCCTTCTCCCCTGTGTAGACACTATTGGTAATGAGGTTCTCTGCTCACTAGCTGCCTTCTTCCCTGTGTAAGTCACTGTTGGTGATGAAGTTCCCTGCTCACTAGCCGCCTTCTTCCCTGTGTAAGTCACTGTTGGTGATGAGGTTCTCTACTCACTAGCCACCTTCTTCCCTATGTAAGACACTGTTGGTAATGAGGTTCTCTGCTCACTAGGCGCCTTCTTCCCTGTGTAAGTCACTGTTGGTGATGAGGTTCTCTACTCACTAGCCACCTTCTTCCCTATGTAAGACACTGTTGGTGATGAGGTTCTCTGCTCACTAGGCGCCTTCTTCCCTGTGTAAGTCACTGTTGGTGATGAGGTTCTTTGCTCACTGGCTGCCTTCTTCCTTGTGTAAGTCACTGTTGGTGATGAGGTTCTCTGCTCACTAGCCGCCTTCTTCCCTGTGTAAGTAACTGTTGGTGATGAGGTTCTCTGCTCAATAGCCGCCTTTTTCCCTGTGTAAGTAACTGTTGGTGATGAGGTTCTCTGCTCACTAGCCGCCTTCTTCCCTGTGTAAGTAACTGTTGGTGATGAGGTTCTGTGCTCTCTGGCCGCCTTCTTCCCTGTGTAAGACACTGTTGGTGATGAGGTTCTCTGCTCACTAGGCGCCTTCTTCCCTGTGTAGACACTATTGGTGATGAGGTTCTCTGCTCACTGGCTGCCTTCTCCCCTGTGTAAGTCACTGTTGGTGATGAGGTTCTCTGCTCACTAGGCGCCTTCTCCCCTGTGTAGACACTATTGGTAATGAGGTTCTCTGCTCACTAGCTGCCTTCTTCCCTGTGTAAGTCACTGTTGGTGATGAAGTTCCCTGCTCACTAGCCGCCTTCTTCCCTGTGTAAGTCACTGTTGGTGATGAGGTTCTCTACTCACTAGCCACCTTCTTCCCTATGTAAGACACTGTTGGTAATGAGGTTCTCTGCTCACTAGGCGCCTTCTTCCCTGTGTAAGTCACTGTTGGTGATGAGGTTCTCTACTCACTAGCCACCTTCTTCCCTATGTAAGACACTGTTGGTGATGAGGTTCTCTGCTCACTAGGCGCCTTCTTCCCTGTGTAAGTCACTGTTGGTGATGAGGTTCTTTGCTCACTGGCTGCCTTCTTCCTTGTGTAAGTCACTGTTGGTGATGAGGTTCTCTGCTCACTAGCCGCCTTCTTCCCTGTGTAAGTAACTGTTGGTGATGAGGTTCTCTGCTCAATAGCCGCCTTTTTCCCTGTGTAAGTAACTGTTGGTGATGAGGTTCTCTGCTCACTAGCCGCCTTCTTCCCTGTGTAAGTAACTGTTGGTGATGAGGTTCTGTGCTCTCTGGCCGCCTTCTTCCCTGTGTAAGACACTGTTGGTGATGAGGTTCTCTGCTCACTAGGCGCCTTCTTCCCTGTGTAGACACTATTGGTGATGAGGTTCTCTGCTCACTGGCTGCCTTCTCCCCTGTGTAAGTCACTGTTGGTGATGAGGTTCTCTGCTCACTAGGCACCTTCTCCCCTGTGTAGACACTATTGGTGATGAGGTTCTCTGCTCACTAGCTGCCTTCTTCCCTGTGTAAGTAACTGTTGGTGATGAGGTTCTCTGCTCAATAGCCGCCTTTTTCCCTGTGTAAGTAACTGTTGGTGATGTAGTTCTCTGCTCACTGGCTGCCTTCTCCCCTGTGTAAGTCACTGTTGGTGATGAGGTTCTCTGCTCACTAGGCGCCTTCTCCCCTGTGTAGACACTATTGGTGATGAGGTTCTCTGCTCACTAGCCGCCTTCTTCTCTGTGTAAGTAACTGTTGGTGATGAGGTTCTGTGCTCACTAGCCGCCTTCTTCCCTGTGTAAGTAACTGTTGGTGATGAGGTTCTCTGCTCAATAGCCGCCTTTTTCCCTGTGTAAGTAACTGTTGGTGATGAGGTTCTCTGCTCACTAGCCGCCTTCTTCCCTGTGTAAGTAACTGTTGGTGATGAGGTTCTGTGCTCTCTGGCCGCCTTCTTCCCTGTGTAAGACACTGTTGGTGATGAGGTTCTCTGCTCACTAGGCGCCTTCTTCCCTGTGTAGACACTATTGGTGATGAGGTTCTCTGCTCACTGGCTGCCTTCTCCCCTGTGTAAGTCACTGTTGGTGATGAGGTTCTCTGCTCACTAGGCGCCTTCTCCCCTGTGTAGACACTATTGGTAATGAGGTTCTCTGCTCACTAGCTGCCTTCTTCCCTGTGTAAGTCACTGTTGGTGATGAAGTTCCCTGCTCACTAGCCGCCTTCTTCCCTGTGTAAGTCACTGTTGGTGATGAGGTTCTCTACTCACTAGCCACCTTCTTCCCTATGTAAGACACTGTTGGTGATGAGGTTCTCTGCTCACTAGGCGCCTTCTTCCCTGTGTAGACACTGTTGGTGATGAGGTTCTCTGCTCACTGGCTGCCTTCTTCCCTGTGTAAGACACTGTTGGTGATGAGGTTCTCTGCTCTCTAGCCGCCTTCTTCTCTGTGTAAGACACTGTTGGTGATGAGGGTCTCTGCTCACTGGCCGCCTTCTTCCCTGTGTAAGTCACTGTTGGTGATGAGGTTCTCTGCTCTCTAGCCGCCTTCTTTTCTGTGTAAGACACTGTTGGTGATGAGGTTCTCTGCTCTCTGGCCACCTTCTTCATTGTGTAAGTCACTGTTGATGATGAGGTTCTCTGCTCACTTGCCGCCTTCTTCCCTGTTTAAGTCACTGTTGGTGATGAGGTTCTCTGCTCACTAGCCGCCTTCTTCCCTATGTAAGTCACTGTTGGTGATGAGGTTCTCTGCTCACTAGCCACCTTCTTCCCTATGTAAGACACTGTTGGTGATGAGGTTCTCTGCTCACTAGCCGCCTTCTTCCCTGTGTAAGACACTGTTGGTGATGATGTTCTTTGCTCTCTGGCCGCCTTCTTCCCTGTGTAAGTCACTGTTGGTGATGAGGTTCCCTGCTCACTGGCCGCCTTCTTCCCTGTGTAAGTCACTGTTGGTGATGAGGTTCTCTGCTCACTAGCCGCCTTCTTCCCTGTGTATGACACTGGTGGTGATGATGTTCTCTGCTCTCTGGCCGCCTTCTTCACTGTGTAAGTCACTGTTGGTGATGAGGTTCTGTGCTCTCTAGCTGCCTTCTTCTCTGTGTAAGTAACTGTTGGTGATGATGTTCTCTGCTCTCTGGCCACCTTCTTCCCTGTGTAAGACACTGTTGGTGATGATGTTCTCTGCTCTTTGGCAGCCTTCTTCCCTGTGTAAGTCACTGTTGGTGATGAGGTTCTCTGCTCACTAGCCGTCTTCTTCTCTGTGTAAGTCACTGTTGGTGATGAGGTTCCGTGCTCTCTGGCCACCTTCTTCCCTTTGTAAGTCACTGTTGGTGATGAGGTTCTCTGCTCACTAGCCGCCTTCTTCCCTGTGTAAGACACTGTTGGTGATGAGGTTCTCTGTTCTCTAGCCGCCTTCTTCCCTCTGTAGGACAATGTTGGTGATGAGGTTCTCTGCTCTCTAGCCGCCTTCTTCTCTGTGTAAGACACTGTTGGTGATGAGGTTCTGTGCTCTCTGGCCGCCGTCTTCCCTGTGTAAGTCACTGTTGGTGATGAGGTTCTTTACTCACTAGCCGCCTTCTTCCCTGTGTAAGTCACTGTTGGTGCTGAGGTTCTTTGCTCACTAGCCGCCTTCTGTGTAAATCACTGTTGGTGATGAAGTTCTTTGCTCAATAGCCGACTTCTTCTCTGTGTAAGTCACTGTTGGTGATGAGGTTCTCTACTCACTAGCCGCCTTCTTCCCTGTGTAAGTCACTGTTGGTGATGCGGTTCTCTGCTTACTAGCCGCCTTCTTCCCTGTGTAAGTCACTGTTGGTGATGAGGTTCTCTGCTCACTAGGCGCCTTCTTCCCTGTGTAAGTCACTGTTGGTGATGAGGTTCTCTACTCACTAGCCACCTTCTTCCCTGTGTAAGTAACTGTTGGTGATGAGGTTCTCTGCTCACTAGCCGCCTTCTTCTCTGTGTAAGTCACTGTTGGTGATGAGGTTCTCTGCTCACATGCCACCTTCTTCCCTGTGTAAGTCACTGTTGGTGATGAGGTTCCCTGCTCACTGGCCGCCTTCTTCTCTGTGTAAGTCACTGTTGGTGATTAGGTTCTCTGCTCACTAGGCGCCTTCTTCCCTGTGTAAGACACTGTTGGTGATGAGGTTCTCTGCTCACTAGCTGCCTTCTTCCCTGTGTAAGACACTGTTGGTGATGAGGTTCTCTGCTCACTAGCTGCCTTCTTCCCTGTGTAAGACACTGTTGGTGATGAGGTTCTCTGCTCACTAGCTGCCTTCTTCACCGTGTAAGACACTGTTGGTGATGAGGTTCCCTGCTCACTGGCCGCCTTCTTCCCTGTGTAAGACACTGTTGGTGATGAGGTTCCCTGCTCACTGGCCGCCTTCTTCCCTGTGTAAGTCACTGTTGGTGATGAGGTTCTCTACTCACTAGCCACCTTCTTCCCTGTGTAAGTCACTGTTGGTGATGAGGTTCTCTGCTCACTAGCCGCCTTCTTCCTTGTGTAAGACACTGTTGGTGATGAGGTTCTCTGCTCTCTAGCCGCCTTCTTTTCTATGTAAGTCACTGTTGGTGATGAGGTTCTCTGCTCACTAGCCGCCTTCTTCTCTGTGTAAGTCACTGTTGGTGATGAGGTTCTCTGCTCACATGCCACCTTCTTCCCTGTGTAAGTCACTGTTGGTGATGAGGTTCCCTGCTCACTGGCCGCCTTCTTCTCTGTGTAAGTCACTGTTGGTGATTAGGTTCTCTGCTCACTAGGCGCCTTCTTCCCTGTGTAAGTCACTGTTGGTGCTGAGGTTCTCTGCTCACTGGCCACCTTCTTCTCTGTGTAAGTCACTCTTAGTTCTCTACGCAGCATAAAGGGACAGCACCGGATTTAGGACCTTATTCAGAGTTGGGAATAGAGTAAGAAAGATTAACTTTGCCTTTTGGTAACACCATGCTACACTGCAGGGGGGCAAATATAAAATGTGCAGAGAGAGCTAGATTTGGGAGGGGTCCATAATGAAATCTAAATTGCAGTGTAAGAACAAACCTGTCCAGCATTTGTGGGATACATGCAAAAGCAGCCAGTATTTACCCCACATCAGTGGTGTTTTAAGAGAGGAGAGAGCCCGTGTGCAGACTCAATGCGGGCCCCTCCTCTCTGCGGCGTTCCCGCGGTGCAGTAACTCAGAGCCAGAATCTACTGCGCATGTGTGGGTCTCCGGAAAAAGGCTACCCGCGCCGATTTCCTGGGGATAGCAGTACTGCGCATGCGCTAGTCACCGGGAAAATGGCCACTGCCATTTTCCCAGCCATTTTGCTGCTATGCAACACCAGCTTGGCGATCCAGAGCAGCACTATGAACAGGTAAGTATAAGACTATGGTTGCAGGGTGCACGGTGTGGGCCCCCCAGGACCCAGGGGCCCGTGTGCACCGCACACCCCTGCACCCATTATAGAAACGCCCCTGCCGCACATGCAAAAATATGTATGTATTCTCACCCATTACATTACTACACAGTTTGTCCAGGTGCACAGTTACTTGTTCTATCTTACTCTATTCCCAACTCTACATCAGGCCCTTAATCTGGCTTCAGAATAAATACAGAATGTATCAACCTCTTATATGGTTTGAATGTCCAGTCTATTTGTAATTGCTGTATCTGCCAATATCGGCTGACTGTATAATAGCCATATCTTAGCTAAGGCGCAGTTATCATGGACGCAGGTAACAGAGTACAGTAGCTACAATGTAATCACCTACTTATCCCCCTTGAAAGCAGCACACACAGAGACAGCCACAGTAATAAGGAGGAATATCCATACATTGCCAGCGTTGACATTGGGCTTTTTTTATTCATATTTTAGCAGTTCTACGTAGAAAATGTACTATCAATATATTATTAGGATATATGAGATGAAAAGGACCTTATCTTTTACTGTTTTATATGCTGTATACTATGCATCAAGCTTGTAATGTATCCTAGAAATGATGTATTTACTATTTAGTCATGTTTGTATGCCAGTGGCACACTATGCAAATGAGAATGAAGAACTAGATCCAGCCGCAATTCTGGTTATGTATAAGAAAATCCAGCCTTTGTCACTGTACACTTGGAGTTCCACTTAAAACTTTAGTCTCTACAGATTTTAGTGCAAGTGCATTGTTTTGACTACCCCATACAGCAAGGCTAGGCAATCTGTGGTTCTCCGGATAGGGTGGAACTACATGCCCCAGCATGGGAACTGTAATCCAGCCACCTCTGACACACAGCCTATTGTAGCAGAATCACATAGCTCATAACTAAAACAATTTTATTTTTATTTTCCCCAGGAAACACAACAATCTTGTGGCGATATTCTCAGCTCTTTTTTTTTTACCTGGGTTTTATTGGGTCTTGTAAAATGTCAGAGTAATGTTGTGTGAGAGGGTTACATTGTAAGGGGCAAGATAGAGATCACCAGCCAGCTATGGATTGTGGGGAATGTAGACTGGCAGCCAATCAGATGTTAGCTTTTATTTGTCTACCTTGCATTGGAGTGATGTAGGCCGGTATTGAATTGGTTGCTATGGGTTACAGCACAACAGTCTTTGTGCACAGGTCTTGCTATTAAGTGAGCCTTTAAAGTTAACCTAAAAAAAAAAACCAGAACAATACTTCTTTTAAAATTATCAGGCTCAGATGTCCCTATTCATACATATGTGATTTATGGGTATTCTGTACTTACATCTATACATTTTGCAATATCTATTTTGTACACAGAGCAGAGTCTATTCTTTCAGTGAGAACTTGACTTCTATAGAGTTGCATGAACTTGTATCTATCTAAGTGCGTTTGACACCACAATCTTTTGGCATCAATGTAATGGTACCCTCTCGTCATTATACCTGCTCCTCCTACTATATAACTCTCAGTATGTGGCTTCCTGCTGCCTCCATTCCCCTCCTCACATCTTGTCACTGCCCCTGTCACATGCAGCTCTGTCCTCACTAACACATCACTCATCTCCTGATATACTCTGTGCTGCTGGGGACCCTACTCCTCCCACTATATAACTCTCAGGCTGACATTCTGCTGCCTCCATTCCCCTCCTCACATCATGTCACTGCCCCTGTCACATGCAGCACTGTCCTCACCAACACATCACTCATCTCCTGATATACTCTGTGCTGCTGGGGACCAAGCTCCTCCCACTATATAACTCTCAGGCTGACATTCTGCTGCCTCCATTCCCCTCCTCACATCATGTCACTGCCTCTGTCACATGCAGCCCTGTCTTCACTAACATATCACTCATCTCCTGATATACTCTGTGCTGCTGGGGACCCTGCTCCTCCCACTATATAACTCTCAGTCTGTGGCTTCCTGCTGCTTCCATTCCTCTCCTCACATCATGTCACTGCCCCTGTCACATGCAGCCCTGTCCTCACTAACACATCACTCATCTCCTGATATACTCTGTGCTGCTGGGGACCCTGCTCCTTCCACTATATACCTCTCAGTCTGTGGCCTCCTGCTGCCTTTATTCCATTCCTCACATCATGTCACTGCCCCTGTCACATGCAGCCCTGTCCTCACTAACACATCACTCATCTCCTGATATACTCTGTGCTGCTGGGGACCCTGCTCCTTCCACTATATAACTCTCAGTCTGTGGCTTCCTGCTGCCTTTATTCCCCTCCTCACATCATGTCACTGCCCCTGTCATATGCAGCCCTGTCCTCACTGACACATCCCTCATCTCCTGATATACTCTGTGCTGCTGGGGACCCTGCTCCTCCCACTATATAACTCTCAGTCTGTGACTTCCTGCTGCCCCCATTCCCCTCCTCACATCATGTCACTGCCCCTGTCACATGCAGCCCTGTCCTCACTAACACATCACTCATCTCCTGATATACTCTGTGCTGCTGGGGACCCTGCTCCTCCCACTATATACCTCTCAGTATGTGACTTCCTGCTGCCTCTATTCCCCTCCTCACATCATGTCACTGCCCCTGTCACATGCAGCCCTGTCCTCACTAACACATCCCTCATCTCCTGATATACTCTGTGCTGCTGGGGACCCTGCTCCTCCCACTATATACCTCTCAGTCTGTGACTTCCTGCTGCCTCTATTCCCCTCCTCACATCATGTCACTGCCCCTGTCACATGCAGCCATGTCCTCACTAACACATCCCTCATCTCCTGATATACTCTGTGCTGCTGGGGACCCTGCTCCTCCCACTATATAACTCTCAGTCTGTGACTTCCTGCTGCCCCCATTCCCCTCCTCACATCATGTCACTGCCCCTGTCACATGCAGCCCTGTCCTCACTAACACATCACTCATCTCCTGATATACTCTGTGCTGCTGGGGACCCTGCTCCTTCCACTATATACCTCTCAGTCTGTGGCCTCCTGCTGCCTTTATTCCATTCCTCACATCATGTCACTGCCCCTGTCACATGCAGCCCTGTCCTCACTAACACATCACTCATCTCCTGATATACTCTGTGCTGCTGGGGACCCTGCTCCTTCCACTATATAACTCTCAGTCTGTGGCTTCCTGCTGCCTTTATTCCCCTCCTCACATCATGTCACTGCCCCTGTCACATGCAGCCCTGTCCTCACTGACACATCCCTCATCTCCTGATATACTCTGTGCTGCTGGGGACCCTGCTCCTCCCACTATATAACTCTCAGTCTGTGACTTCCTGCTGCCCCCATTCCCCTCCTCACATCATGTCACTGCCCCTGTCACATGCAGCCCTGTCCTCACTAACACATCACTCATCTCCTGATATACTCTGTGCTGCTGGGGACCCTGCTCCTCCCACTATATACCTCTCAGTATGTGACTTCCTGCTGCCTCTATTCCCCTCCTCACATCATGTCACTGCCCCTGTCACATGCAGCCCTGTCCTCACTAACACATCCCTCATCTCCTGATATACTCTGTGCTGCTGGGGACCCTGCTCCTCCCACTATATACCTCTCAGTCTGTGACTTCCTGCTGCCTCTATTCCCCTCCTCACATCATGTCACTGCCCCTGTCACATGCAGCCATGTCCTCACTAACACATCCCTCATCTCCTG